>JAJQKJ010000820.1:0-52479 GCA_029574335.1 Rana kukunoris
CCAAAAAATAAAAATAACGTTATGCAGTATTTACTGAAAAATAAAAAGACAGAAAATATTGCATAAAAAGCTCTTAAGTCCGATTCACAAACGGATCAGAGAGTAAAAAAAGCATGCCATAATTACCACCAGGGTTTAGCTGGAAGTATCACATGCGGTCAAAAAATAGCCTGGGGGTCGGGGGAAGCTGTCAGTGGGATTCCCGATAATTCCTGATAATTTCAAATTATCGGGAATGTACTACCCCGCCCCCCCCCGCCCCAAAGCACCTTGTCCCCAGGGCCTCATCCCCACAACTGTGGCCAGTGGTTATGGGGGTCTGCAGGCAGGGGCTTTGTCGAAATCTGGACCGATGCATGCTGGGTTAGTGACGTCACAAGGGGCAGGACCACCAGGTGATTTAGCGAGATGGCCCCACCCCTTACCTATGTAAGAATGTCAAACGGCAGAGCCTGCAGTAGGCAGTCAGCCTTCATCGATGGCTGAAGCATCTTTGTTTTTTTTTCTTTCACGTGTCCAGCGGGTGGCAGGTAGCATGAGTGATGGTGGATTTACATCAGGAGGATGCTATATTTTTTAATTGGAATTGTCAAAAACTGTGGTTGTTTTTTTTTTTTACTTTTTGACACTTTTTTTGTGAATGGGTAGGGGTACTATGTACCCAATACTTATTCACATGGGACGGGGGTGGTATCTGGTCAGGATTTCAGATTCCAATAAGCCCCTGCCTGCAGACCCCCACAACTACTGGCATGGTTGTGGAGATTAGGTCCTTGTTCCCATCAACATAGGGACATGGTGCTTTTGATTGGGGGGAAGAGCCCCCCTGCCCCAAAGCACCCACAACCCCATGTTGAGGGCATGTGGCCTGGTATGGTTCAGAGGGGCGCTTGCTCGCAACCCTTGATTGTACTCTAGCATTAACCTCTTCACTGCCAGTGTAATTTTTACATTGATCAGTAAATTTTTATAGCACTGATCAATGTAATAATGTCACTGGTCATCAAAAAGTTTCATTTGGGTTCAGATTTGTCTGCTGTGATGTTGCAGTCCCACTAAAAATCTCAGATCGCCACCATTACTAATAAAAACAATAAAAAAAATAAAAGTCCCTAAATCCCGGTTTCCCCACCTGCTCCTTAGCAACCAACTAGTGCAGTAATTACCACTAAATTGAACGCTTGCACAATTGTTACAGCATGTGGTATTTTAAAGCATTTTATTAACCATTATTTAACTATTAGTGAATTGACCCCTATGTCCCGTTTCCTTTATTGCCCTATCCAAAAAGCACAATAAAAATGATGAGAAAAATCTCTAGTCAAGGACATTTCTTTCCAATATTTTTATTGAGAGAAGTTTAGACAAAACATAAAAATACAAAGATATAGAAAAAAATATCAAGCAGTGGTGCACCACACTTATGGGAATTGGATGCAGGCAAAAATTCAGACCCGATTCACACCTGTATCGATGTACAGGGACGCACCAGATCACCTCATCAGTGTGAACCCAGCCTAAAAATCTAGCACATCCTAGTTATAGGAAAAATTTACTTTTTAGGAGCATCAATACACAACAGGTTAGGCGCAAATAAGTAGAGCATTTGTCATTCGTAACTGAGAGAAAACAAGTAAAAGTGGCCACGGACATAAATAAATAAAACAGTATGGTATCAAGGTGTAACAATATCATCTTATAGATCTGCTCTATATATGTTACTCCAAATGGGTGATAATATAGGGTGCTACAAGAGCATGTGAAGTTTCAAATACCAAATTGTGAAGTAACATGCTCACATAACAGACCTAGACTGAGAAAGGCCTTGGGGCCCGCATCTAAGCAACTATATACAATAAAAGTAGTGAAACCAGAAATAACGATAAAGGGGGGAGAGAGGAGGAAGAACAAAGCAAGAGAGAGGAACAAAAAAGTTATTCTCCCCTGATCCAGGCAACCCCAAAAACACCACCAATCAATGGTAGAACAAATATATGGACAGCTGCACTTCAAAAAAACCTTGATGGTTGTCTTTATTGTAAAAAGGATGAATAAGCACTACAAATCACAGCAAAAAAAAAGGGATGTACAGCTGACGCGTTTCTCACTGTTAACTAGTGCTTAGTCATAGCTAGCATATATAAAACACCACTTCAAATATATAGGGCCAGATTCAGGTAGATGGGCGAATCTTTATTTTGGAGTAACTTTTCTCATTTACGTTACTCCGCCGAAACTTTAGGAGCAAGTACTGTATTCACAAAGCACTTGCTCCTAAAGTTGCGGCGGCGTAGCGAAAATGAGCCGGCGGAATTCAAATTGGGCGGGTAGGGGGCGTGTATTATTTAAACTAGGCGCGATCCCGCGGCGAACATACTGCGCATGCGTCGACTGCCAGTGCGCATGCTCCAAATTCTGTCAGTGAACGTCAATGACGTCAATCCCCATTCACGGACGTTTTACGCAAACGACTCTAAATTTTTTAAATTTGATGCGATGACGACGGCCATACTTAACATAGGATACTCCACTAGTGGGCTGGTTTTTCTTTACGCCGCGTATCTCTTACGGAAACGTCGGAAAGTCACTGCGTCGGGCCCGAATACGATCGTGAATTGCCGATTCTCACTGATTAACATATTCTCAGCGTTAATCAGCGGGAACGCCCCGAGCGCCATTTTTAAAATTGCAGTTCCGATACGACGGCGAAATACAATTACGCCGCTCGTATAGGAACTCCAACCCGGCGTTTCTTGTTTTCTGCTTACAGAAAACAGATAAGCCGGCTCAAAGTGACAGTTAGGCTGGAGTATCACTGATACTCCAGAGTAACTCTACCTGAATCTGGCCCACTGTGTATCTTTCGAAAAAACATGTGATCAACACTGGCCACCAATAGCTAGAAACCAATTAATGAATGCTTATTTATCCTTTTTACAATAAAGACAACCATCAAGGTTTTTTTGGAGTGCGGCTGTCCATATATTTGTTCTACCATTTGCTTTGTGCATTGCTGGCACCCTTGATTTCCTGAGAGGACATTAATCCCACAAGCAAATCCATCTGGAGCGGTAACTCCCTTTCCCCAACACCACTAGTCACTCAGGGGATTAAAGATATCTGATCCAGGGGTTTCAAATTTTCTTAAACTTAAACCTGGTACACACGATCGGATTTTCTGCAGACAAAGTGTAGGACTTTTGTCCAAAGGGCGTTGGCCATGAACTTCTATATAAATCTATATAGTTTTTTAGCATTTTAGCATAACCCTTTGGGCAACTTCTGCTAATGTTGTGTTATGGTAAGCATTGCTTCTGAACATGCGTGTTTGTACTTTGGAGTTTTGTCCGACGGACTTGTGTACACAAGCTCGGAAAATCCAACAACACTCAATTTTAAAGCATGCTATCCAACATTTGTCCATGGAAAATCTGACAACAATTGTCAGAGGGAGCATAGAAACGATCGGATTTTCCACCAACAGCCTGTCATCACACAATTCCCGTTGGAAAATCCGATCCTGTGTACGAGGCTTTAGATTGTTTGTCCTGGAGGATACTTGCCAGTCTTTCATGATGCATGATCCAGAATATTTTGTGTTTGACCAACGTCACTTTAACTGTGGGGGATTTCCATGCTTGTGCTATGGTAATTTTGGCAGCTGAAAAAAAAAATGTGAGGGTTCTAAGATGTCTGGGGATCTCGAGGAAATTTCAATCCCCACAAAAGGTATCTCCATTGGTGAATATCACCGCTGTAATTTTAGATTTCCCCTCAGTTTTTTTCTCAGTGACAAGGACAAATGGAAGTTTAATTCGTCCCTGCAGGGAGATAAAGAAAAAAAAAAATTTGAGAAAGGATCTAACTCCACTCTATGGAATAGTAAAAAAAAGGCTTTGCATCAGGTTTATTTTCACCCAGCACTTTCTTGCCTGTCAAGGTCCTTAGTTGTGATATCTCTGTGTTTGAATTCCCAGGTCTAGGTACCTGCAATATTTATGATGCCCATAGACTATAGAACAATTCTTATGTTGGTTGACTAGTAATAATAATTTATAAATATAATTTTTACAAGTGTCATACAACATTAGAATTCTACTATAGCTTGTAGGCGTAACATTCAACCGAAAATGTACGATTGCGGCGTTGTATACCGTGTTTCCCCGAAAGTAAGACCTACCCCGATTTTCAAGGAGGGCTGCAATATAAGCCCTACCCCGAAAATAAGCCCTAGCGTGTGTTTCTGTAAGCTAATCTGTAGTCAAATACCTTCGGTATACAGTAACACTCTGGGTTCAGCTTATCTCCTCCTCTTCCCCTTCCTGTCAGCAGGGGATCTCACCCTCCCTCCCTCTGCAATGCTCGGATTGCCGCAGGCTATGAAAGTGCAGAGGAGCACTCCGCTGATCTCCTTCTCCTGCTTGTCAGCGGGGGGATCTCCGCCCCCTTCTCTCTGCAATGCTGGTTCGCGGCGGGGCTATGGAAGCGCCGAGGGGCACTCAGCTGATGTTTTCTTCTCCTGCTTGTCAGCAGGGATCTCGGGGGCCCCCTCCCTCTACAAAGCTGGATCACAGCGGGCTATGGAAGGCGCTAAGGGGCGCTTCGCTGATGTTTGCTTTTCCTGCCTGTCGGTGGGGGATGTCTGCCCCCCCTCCCTCTGCAATGCTTGGATCGTGGGAGAGAGTTACAGCTGTCTATGGAAGCGCAGAGTGGTGCTGTAAGAAGGTATGTGACACAGAAACACACACCTTTTTCATGATATTCTATTGTAATAGAAAGGATTCTTGGAGTTTACAACAGTGTTTGATTCACTTCACACTGGGGATTGCTGCCAGGCAGGCAGGGAGAGGGGGCAAGAAGACAGCACATGAAATGACAAGCCTCACCCCGAAAATAAGCCCTACTGTGTTTTTGATTGCCAAAATTAATATAAGACCCGGCTTATTTTCGGGGAAACACGGTAGTTTAGCTGCTCCGTCAAATCTTCTTAGAACATTCGACAGACACCATAAGCCTTCAATGACAGATTTTACCCTTATTCATTTGGATTTTTGGATGAATGCATTTTTTAACGAAACAAAATAAATAAAAGCAAATTTTGGGTGTAACTAAATAAATGTATTTTTCGTACGAAAACGAAAATTCCGAAACAAAATATTTCAGAGTGCACATGTCTATTGAACAGTCCAATAATTTCCCTGTATCTTGTATCTAATTTGTAAATAAAATATTCCTTTTTCTGATTTATTTTATTTTTTTCAGTTTGCAGTACTGATGTATAGGAGTACAGGACTCACATTAGATAGACCATATGCAGGTATTGAACAGCACTACAGACACTAAGGCCCAGATTCACGTACATCGGCGCATTATTGGACCGGCGTAGCGCACCACTTTTCCGTTAGACTTGCGCAATCTAGCCGCGTAATCCCGCGATTCACGTAGCTTTTGCGCAAGAGATTGCGCAAGCGTAAGGTTTTTTCCTGAGGCGTAAGGAGGAGTAATACAAATTGGGAGGGACGTGGGCGTGTTACATTGAAATGAGCCGTGACCCCATGCAAATGAAGGGCCGGCCGACTCGCGCATGCGCGCGTGAAGGAAACCATGTCAGCTCCGTTGTGCGCATGCTCACAACTCGGGAGCGGCGCAATCAGTGAAATTGGAAATGGACTAGGGCAACGTTGTGAACTACGCAGACAGCATAAATAGACACACACAAACGCACTTCCATTGCAAAAGTACATCCCTTTGTGTCCCTTCCCATTGAATCAAGTGCTTTTGCTCTGTTGTTCGTTAGAGTGTGTTTTGTAGTTGTCAGATTAGTGTTCTGTGTGATCTAGTGCTTGTTGGTATTTTTGTGAAAGTGAGTTTTGATAAGTGTTTGAGACTGTTTGTTTGATTGATAGATTTCTGAGCGTTTGTTTTCTTGCTTTATTTTTTCATCTGATTTTTTTGTGACTGTTTCTTGCTGAGTGCTAGTGTGATTTTTGGGTGTTCTTTTTCTCTTTGTGTGTGTTCTTGTCTGATTGGTTGTGCTTGTATTTGTGACAGATTTTTGGTGACGGCTAGTGAGTTTGTTTGGAAGTATGACAGAGAGAAAAAGAAAGCTTAATTTTACAGTGGGGGAAAAAAGAATTCTTGCCCGGGCCATTAGCGAGTATGGGCGTGCCACCACCACCCCGGCCAGGAGGAGGGAGATATTGGATATAATCACGGAGCAGGTCAATTCATCGGGGGAGGGGGAGACACGGACCCGGTCTGGGATTGAAAAGAAAATAAATGACCTCCGGCGTGAGGTGAAAAAAAAAAATGGCCGCAATAAATGCCCATGCCAGGGGCACAGGAGGGGGCCCACCATGCCGGATTAGATTTACAGCGACGGAGCGTGTGGTGGCCCTGACCTTTCACCGGCATGAAGTGGAGGGCCTGCCAGGCTTTGACACAAGTCCGGTCCCCGCGGTGCCAGGTAAGGTTTTTATTTCTCTCAGGTGTGTAGCATGTGTGGGGGAGGGGGTGAAAGGGAATATGTGCCAAGTGTGTGGATCCTCCAACCTGTGAATGGTTTGTGTCATCCACAGCTGTGCAGGAGGGTGCAGGGCCATCTGGCCTGACCGCTCCAACGCCAGGACAGCAGCCTAATGAGGCCCCCCCAACAAGGCCAGAGTCCGCGGAGGAGGAACAAGAGGAGGAGGATGATCATGCGGAGGACGATCATGAGGAGGAGGAGAATCATGAGGAGGAGGAGTCCATGGCAGGCACTGGACGTTTGGTTTCTGCGGACTCTTCCCCTCTGGCTGCAAGAAGCCTGCCCTCCCTTTTTTTGGTTTGAAAGCATTTTTATTTTTGTTCTCTGCCTTTTTTTTTTTCTATGCTTTTTTTTTTTTTCTATGCATTTTTTTTTTTTTTTTGCTGACATTTTTGGCATTTTTTGGGTTGTGAATGATGTTTGAATGTGGGGGTGACATTCCTGCTGGAAAAGGGGTGTCATCCTCAATTTGGGTGGAGAAGGGTTCCCCAGGACCAGGGAGAAGTGATTCCCAGGTCCGTGTGAATGGTGTATGAATGTACAGTGACATAATTGGAGCCTTGACGTGGCGTTACTGCTCACCAGTCTTGCATGGTGGACTGGTGCCAATCCAATTTAATGAGGATGTGGGGTGTGTGTGCTAGGGACCACAGTGGTGTGCATGCATGCATTCTCATTGTGCCATGATTAATGTGTGTGTTTAACGTGCAAAGATGCATAATGTGAGCTGGCATGAGATGGGGTCATGAGATGGGGTTCCAGTTCATATGCAGAGTCACCTTGAAGGGAAAAGACAGGAGGATGTTAGTCATGCATGTGCCACTTGTGAGGTGTGCATCACGGGAGGGGATAGTCATGCCTGACTCCCATGTCACTCACCAACCAGCCAGCTGTCCCCATACATGTTCTGTTTGAAATCTGTGGGGATGGGGCTCTGATTGTATATGTAGCTGTCATGGGTGTCATGGGTAGTGTCATGTGTTGGGCTGCTGATGTCCTCCTGCAGGGTTGTGGTTAATTCCAGGATGGCATGAGGGGTGAATCTGAAGATGCGAGACACCTCAGAATCACTCATGCCAAAGATGTCTATGCGTGTGTGATATATCAAGTGAAGAGTGAGGGGCTTGTATCAGATAAGAATATTGTATTAGATTAATTTAAATTGTAAATTTTATATAAGCAAATAAAAAAATAAAAAAACATCTCCCGTGCCCTCCTTAGTGCCATCCTCCGTGCCCTCCTCCTTCTTTGTTCATCTAAAGTCAGTAGTATAGCTATGCGCGACGATGCCCCTGGCATGTTGGCATACAGATTGTTGGGCAACACGTGTGACTGCTGAACTCCTCACTGTGCAACAGTGTTGCTTTATCTGACAATTAGACTTTTTTTCAAAATTTAGACCAGCTTTTAGGTCCTCTAACTTTAGACAGGACATTTTGCTGTTGCGCACATCGCGTAGCCTGCGCAGCAACTGCGTTTTTTTGTGAATCCCCGTAACTCCCTCATTAGCATATTTGACTAGCAAATCAATGGTGTGTCTAGCGCAGTTTTGCGCGAAGGGAAGCGAAGGTCTAACTCAATTACGCCGGACCAAAAAACGTAGATTTCTGGCGTATATTGTTTTGTGAATCACGTGCAACTATACGCACGCGCACATTTAGACTTACGCACGCGCAACAGCAGTTGCGCACGCGTAATCGCTCTGTGAATCTGGGCCTAAGCCTTTAAAAACAGACTTGATGCTAAATGGTTTCCTCTACTGTTACACTATAAAAGCAATCATGGGTTTGATTTTGTAAGTTTATGAGGCATCTGTTTTTTTTGCCTTCTTGCACATATAGGGCCAGATTCAGAGAGAATTAGATTATCGTAGCGTATCAGAAATACACTACGCCACCGTTTTTTACCTGGCTCTACGTGGAATCCAGGTAGATTTTGTCCAGTAAACGACGGCGGCGTAGTGTATTTCTCCCGTCGCAATCCATCTTCGCGAGTAGGGGGCGTGAAGCATTTAAAATAGGCGCGTTCCCGCGGCGATCGAACTGCGCATGCTCCGTTCGGAAATTTCCCGCCGTGCATTGCGCGAAATCACAATGTTACGTCATTCGTTGTTTGAGTAGCGTCGTTTACGGACATTTCTATTCCCGAACGACTTACGTAAAAAAAAAAAAAAAAAAAAATTTAATTTGACGCAGGAACGACGGCCATACTTAACATGGTCTACGCACCGTTAGACCAGCAAAAAGACGTAAGAGATTGCGAAGACCGCTCATATCTTTGTGGATCGCCGTAAAAACTCATTTGCATATCCCGACGCATCAAAACGACGCAAACTCCTCCCAGCGGCCGCAAAAATATTGCAGCGTAGATCCGAAGGCTTACGAAGACGTAAGCCTCTCGGATCGAAGCCCGAAGCCGCCGTATCATGGTTTGAGGATTCAAACTAGTGATACGGCGCGCAAAATTTGAAATTACTCCTGTCTAACACCAGTTAGACAGGCGTAATTGCTCTATGAATCTGGGCCATAGACTTTGGTTTTCTGCAATACAAATGTGTTTGTGTTCCCGTCCTGATTTTTGGGCTGTTTAATATTTCTATGGAAGTCACTTTGTTTGCATTGATTCTGAATTTCCCAAAACAACTACAGGCGGTCTCCGGGTTACAAACAAGATAGGGACTGTAGGTTTGTTCTTAAGAGCCGGTTTACACAGGGGCTCAGCCGCCTGACAAGTCACAGTCCGCAGTAGTCAATGGAACCGTTCTAATAGGAGCGACTCAAGGTGTTCTGACTTAGAAAAAGGTTCCTGTACGACTTTGGGAGCGACTCGGGGTGACTTGCATTGACGTGCTGCCTGCGTGTGAACTGGCTCTAAGTTGAATTTGTTTGTAAGTCGGGAAAGGTAAATTTTTGTGTGGCTCCAACCAAAAAAAGATTTGTAAGCTTTTTGTATAGCGTAGGGAAGCGTTAACATCCCAGTAGCGTTTGTTTTGCTGTATGTGCTCCTGTTCAGAAGATTTCACCTTACTTTCTATCCCAATGGCAATTGGATTTTTAAAATTTTGGGTTGTTGTGGAAACAAGCCTTAGGCCTTGTACACACGACCGAGGAACTCGTCGTAAATGAAACATCGTTTTCCTCGACGAGTTCCTTGTTAGGCTTGTCGAGAATCTTGACAAGCTTTCTTTGCGTACACACTCTCAAGACAAAATCTCGTCATTCTCAAACGCGGTGACGCTCAACACGTACGACGGCACTATAAAGGGGAAGTTCGATTCCACTGGCGCCACCCTTGGGGCTACTTTTGCTAATCTCATGTTACTGCGTGTTAAGTAAAAGTTTAGTAAGAGACGATTTGCGCTTTTCAGTCTGTTAAAGCGTGACAAATGTGCTATCTCCATTACAAACGCTACATTTACCGAAGGTGCACTCCCATCTCATACTTTATTCTGAGCATGCGCGGGTTTCTAAGCATACACACAAACGTGTTTCTCATTGTAAACCAGCCCGACGAGAAACACGACGAGGAAATTGAAACTCCTGACGAGGAAAAAGAGAACTTGTTCTCTTTTTTTCTCGTCGAGTTCTCGACAAAAAACAGACACACCACCCTTTTCTTTGGCAAAAAAGCTCTGCCACCAAGTTTCTTGATGGATTCTGTCGAGGAAAACAGTCGTGTGCACGAGGCCAACGTGATAAAGCATCAGTGGAGACACCTTTTTCCCATATTAACTCTTACAGGAGAGAATTTCCCTTCCATGGGGTAGATTTCCTCTCACTTCCTGTTGTCTCCCTCCGTTTGTAAGTAGGAGTCATTTGTAAGTCGGGTGTTTGTAACTAGGGGACCGCCTGTACATGGTTGGAAGATGGAGAATGCTGCCTCTATCAGACAGGTAATTAATCTCAGGGTATTTCCTTATCATTTTGTAAAAGCAAATGTGAAAGTATTAATATTCTTTACGCATCTTTCTCAAGACTCTCTTTACATTTAAATAAATTACAAAATATAAAATTTGAAGAGAAATTCTATACAACAAGTAAAACTGACTGGTTTGAATTACTAATACAGGAACTCTGCTAAAATAAGAATAGCCACTACAATTGTCTTAATCTGAGTACATTGTAATCCATTGCAGCAACAAGTATTTAACATGGTCACTGGGAATTTACAGTACTTTCTGCAGCCCGTGCTGTTCCTGTACTTTTCTGTTTGATGTTATCACCAATTACATTCAAACTTCCAAAAAGATTTTGAAGAGTTTCTATGCAGCACCACAAGTACACATATCCTTTAACCCCTCTATGTCTCCAATGCGTAGATTAACATATCCTTGCATAATGCCTCATTTGGAGAGAACAGTAATCTACATTTCCATTTTTGACAGCTAGAAGCTGACCCTGGGCTTGATTTACTAAAGCTGGAGAGTGCAAGATGTGGTGCAGCTCTGCATAGAAACCAATCATCTTTCACTGAAGCTTAACTGAACAAGCTGATGTTAGAAGCTGATTGGCTTCCATGCACAGCTGTACCAGATTTTGCACGCTCTAGTTTTAGTAAATCAACCCCAATGTGTGTGGCTGCTAACTGTCAGAAAAAGAAAAAGATGGAGGGCGCACCGACCTAGTGTGATACTGCTAAATGAATTTTTATTAAAATATTAAAATCAATCATTATACTCACAATGTGGAGTTAAAATCAGGCTTAAAAAGACAGTACAGCAGAAATCCAACAGCAACAGCAGAGCTTGATAATCACTTGAATCTAAAATCGATGTTTAGAGCTGACGCGTTTCAGGGGCGTACCCCTTTCCTCAGAGCTTGGTGGTCTGCAGTGCCCTGCAGACCACCAAGCTCTAAGGAAAGGGGTACGCCCCTGAAACGCGTCAGCTCTAAACATCGATTTTAGATTCAAGTGATTATCAAGCTCTGCTGTTGCTGTTGGATTTCTGCTGTACTGTCTTTTTAAGCCTGATTTTAACTCCACATTGTGAGTATAATGATTGATTTTAATATTTTAATAAAAATTCATTTAGCAGTATCACACTAGGTCGGTGCGCCCTCCATCTTTTTCTTTTTCCTTAGTCTTATGAATTCCCACGATTCTGAGGAGGGCTGCAAGACTCTGGAAGCTATTGTCTGAACAAACTCAACTCATAGCACCTTTCAAAAAAATACCGGAGCGCAGGAGATTTTTGTTTTTCGTTTGTTATTGCTAACTGTCAGACCAGCTCTTGCTAAAAGTTCTGGATCCCACTATAAGGAACCAATCATACTGGTTTCCGATCATGTGATTTTTTATGTCAACTATGACAAAGTGAACACATGCAAGCTGGAGGTTAGAGCAGGTGTAAAGGTTATTTTTTTTTCTTTTAATAACAAACATGTTTTATTTACCTGCTCTGTGCAATGGTATTGTAGAGTGGCAGTGAACCTCCTCTTTTGTGGTCCCCTGTCAGCACTCTAGGATCCTATTCTTCTCAGTGCACCCCCATAGGAAGCCATTTTCCTATGGCAGTGTCTTTTTTTACAATTGAAGAATCTAGCAATTGCCCTTTCTGCCTTAAAGCGGAGTTTCCATAAACAAATGTGTTTTCCATTATAGTGCACATTAGACCTAAAAAAGAAAAATGTGGGAAATGTGTATCATCATTTCCCAAGATGCCGTGTGCTTCCCCTACGGCGATTCATTGAAGATTTTGTCGCCATTTGAATCTCCCAGCTAGTTATTGTTTATCACAACGGCGTACAGTTCTGCCGCTGATTGTGATGGCAACCCGCGTTGTTGATGGCGTGGCGCTGCTGTTGTCTTGCGCATGCACGAGAATGGGGCGGGACGGGCGGCCCTATAGCACTCGTCACGATCGGAATCCAGGAAGTAATTGCTTGTGGGCTTCACAATGCCCACAAGCAAAATGACAACGATCTGCATGCAATTTTATAAAGTGTTAGATCAGAATAAGTATGCGGAGCGGCGGCGGATTGGAAATTATAAGTGACCGTATGTATAGCATGACAAAGACAGATGAAAGGACATGCATTTAAAAAATGAATAATGTGGTTGGAACCCCACTTTAAGCACTTGTCCAGGTATGTAGCCTCTTGTTCCAATACTAATAAAATGGGGCAGAGGTTATCCACAGTCTTACCAGATCTTATCTCTCCTGTTTATTAAGGGCTGCTCTGACTAATGTCTGTAAAGTTATCATGGTCCTGGAACATGTCAACCTCATCTCCATATTAAACATAAATGAAGAAAAAGCATTTGATATTGTGGAGCTGGGCTGGCTGTTCCAGGTGCTGCAAACTATAGGCTTCCAGGAATACTTTCTACATTTTTTTATCCAAAATGTACTGCGCTCCCACAGCTAGGGTTTATACCCCCAAATTTATATATTTATAAGTCTACCCCCTATCACCTCTGCTTTTCAACCTGGTCATGGAGCCACTGTCTATATTCTTGTAATCCACCACAGAAACATCCAGGATACAATTAGGTCACACACAACTTAAAATATACCTTTTTTGGGGATGACCTTTTACTCTTATGCCCCGTACACACGATCACTTTTTGTGATGAAAAAAAATGAAATATTTCTTCATGAAAAAAACGAAATTTTTCCAACTTCATCATTAAAAATGATGTTGCCCACACACCATCGTTTTTGGAAAATGATGAACAAAGCGACGGCACTCTAAAGGGGAAGTTCTGTTTGCCTTAAGGCTGCTTTTTGCTGGTTACTTGTTAGTAAAAGACGATTCGTGCTTTTTTGTCTGTTACAGCGTGATGAATGTGCGATCTCCATTATGAATGGTAGTTTTACCTACCGTCTCCTAACTTGCTTCTGGGCATGTGCGGGTTTAAAATGTCGTTTTTGCCCACACACGATCATTTTTTATGACACAAAAAATTAAATTTTAAAAAATGACATAAAAAATTCAAGCATGTTCGATTTTTTTTTTTGGTAGTTTTTTTAAGACATAAAATGACGTTTTGCCCACACACGATCATTTTTAAAAATGACATTTTTTTTCATCACAAAAAGTGATCGTGTTTACGCGGCATTAGTCTTTACTACAAATCCTGACAAAGACATAAATTACGACTTCATTACCCATATTGGCACATTTTATGGTCTCAGGATAAATACATCCAAATGTGAAGTATTATCTCTTACTATGTTGCAATTTTCAGTCCCTCACACTATCAATTTTTCTTTTGCAATGAAACACATCACTTATCTCATAGCTAAGATAGGGAAAACACCCAAATCTTTACACTTCTTCAATTATCCTCCCAACCATTAATCAAATTGATCCTTCCTACTGATCTCTCTTTTTGGTCGCATACACCTAATTAAAATGGCCATCAAACCTATGGTATTCATCATTCATTTATACAGCTTATGCCGCATACACACGATCAGGCATTCCAATAATAAAACCGTGGAATTTTTTCAGACGGAATGTTGGCTCAAACTTGTGTTGCATACAAACGGTCACACAAATGTTGTCTGAAATTCAGAATGTCAAAAACGAGGTGACGTACATCACTACGACGAGCCGAGAAAAAAGTTCAATGATTCTGAGCATGCCTAGGATTTTTGTGCGTCGGAATTGCATACAGATGATCGTAATTTCTGACAAGAACTTTTGTTGTCAGAAAAATTGAGAACCAACTCTCAAACATTTGTTGTTGGAAATTCCGACAGCAATGTCCGATGGAGCATACACACGGTCGGAATATCCAACCAAAAGCTCACAGTGAACATTTGTTGTCGGAAATTCTGATCGTGTGTACGCGGAATCAGAATGTCTATTGCGACACGACATAGACTGGGTGAACGAAATATTTAAACATTCCAGCTATAAACCAGAATTAGACATGTTGTCACCATAGAAGCTAACAGCCCTACTACATTGCTCACTGGCTGAATAACCAGTCTCTTTAAAACACAACATTTTAATTAGGGATGTAAATGTAGCCTTGAGAGAAGTTCAAAAATGTTTACAAGTATTGCCTTATTTCTTAAAACACCTTCCTATTAAAAACAAACCAGCTTTTCTCTCAAGCAAATACCATAGTGTGTACCGCAGATGGACAGACAAAAGGGTAACCCACTTTGTTTCACCCTCTACAGGGAACCCACTCACATTTAAAGAATTGAGATAAAAATATGTCCTCCCGATCACAGACTACATATATTTTCTGCAAATAATGGCCTACTGGAAAAAAGTTACTAGTAGACCAGACCTGTCATCAACCATGTTAGACAGGCTCATGGGAAAATATGATCTATCCATATAATTTGTCTAAAATAAAGGCTTTCAAACTAATAACATCTATTGTACAAAAGTGGAACTTGGACTTCCAAGTTGATAATATAGTAGACAAACTCCTTAAGGGTTATTGGACTGTGTTTAGAGTGATTGTCAATGACCTCTGAGGGGAAACCCAATATAAACTAGTACATAGAGCCTATGTGCCATTCCTTTACCATAGCTCCTAACTGGAGTCGCAAAATGCCTGCCTAAAGTGTGGCAAATAGCAGGCCTTCTGGCACACTGCTTCTGACAATATCCTAGCATACAGATATTTTGAATGCAGGTAGCAGATTTTATCTAATAAATTTGGCACAAGCTATACCTATGGACCCCTTAATCCTTTTATTCAGCCATTGGGAATCCACATGCTCATCGCCACTTTCCCCAGGTCATAAGAACTGAGTCCACATATGTCTCCTCACTGCCAGATGATGGATTCTTAAAGACTGGCTTTCTCCAGACCCACCTCATCTCCTATCATGCCCTTTAAGATTTATTATACCATGAAAAGTTGTCAGTGAGTACCATTGAGGCCAATGGACGACAAGTCATTGGCGGAGAGCACACTGAATTCCCAGCATAGCTAGAGAATTGTTCTTCTTAGTGTGTCAGTTATTAATTGGAAAGCAGAGGGACTTGCTGGAACGCCAGTCATTTTACACAATTGAAGCAATACAAAGAGAAGAGGATACTTTCTCTTTCAATAGATTTTTATTGAGGTATAAGTAAAACATTTATAACAAGGTACAGCATAAACAATCATTTAAACTTCTGGTGTAAAACATTATATTCAACATGTGCAACACATCAAAAACATACCAGTTCCTACGTGCTTATCTTCCCCCTATCGTGGCCTTCACCAGTATATAAAGAAGGTCTGGACTCCTTAATCCCAGCACCCCTAATGGGATATAACTGTGTTGGGAATCGAGGGATGTCACCTCCCCAATAGTGTATCGCTCGTCTGTTGCTCGTGTTCTGACTGGCCAGCAAGGTATGTTAGTAAGGGGAAGACCATAGAAGATACTTTCTCATTCAAGTACGTGGTACAGAAGGCACATATCAAACGCTTTAAACCTGAATTGAATTGCAAAGGATCAATTTTAGCAGAAAACCTTATTAATATCCTTCTTCAGTGTTATGCATTTTCTACCATTTTGGTTTAAGTAAAATATAGTCTCAGAGGTGGTGGTATGTCGTACTCATCTATTTCTAGTGGTTCAGCTGTAGCAAGTCGGAATGTACAAATGTAAAACACTGTTTTCCCACAATTTTAGTACACTCCATTACATAAATGCATGTGTCTTTTATTTCAGGAATATATTTGCTCTTTAAGTCAACAAAATGTACTTTCACCTTGTTCCTGGTACTTGCAGTTATTGTTACACTAAGGTGAGATTAAGCATTGTTCCACTCGCTCAGTCCACAGATCACCAAAGGAACATCTGTAAACTGTAAAGAATAATGCGCTCCATTAGTGGAAATCAGCCAGGTGCAAAATGGCAACAGATTTAAAAAAGAAATACATCATCGGTACCAACTCATAGATCTGACCTTAAACTGGTTTATTTACACAAGGTTCCTTAAAGGACAGTTCTAACAAAACACTCAATGTAAAACTGAGTAACCTGCCCACTGATCTTTGTAAAACTTTCATGCTTTGGCAGAACATGGGATATAGTGTAGGGCATTATATGTACAACATAGAAAAATAATGGTGATGCTGTTCTTGCCAGTGGAAAGGTGTTTCTATAAAGATAGGCCCTTATATGCTATACAGAGGGTCACCAAATGAAAACAAATTCAGATGTATTTAAAGTTGAAATGCGAGCAAAACTTCTTTCATTTTGGCGGAATTTCCGATGGCCTAAAATCCGATGGAATTTTTCATCGGAATTCCGTTCAAGATGTCTTGCATACACACTGTCAGACCAAATTCCGACCATTCAAAACGCGGTGGCATAAAACACTACAAAGAGCTGAGAAAAATGAAGTTCAATGCTTCCGAGCATGCGTCGACTTGATTCTGAGCATGCGTGGGTTGCACACAGACGGTAGGAATTTCCTATAGTTTTTTTTTTCCATCGTAATAAAAATAAAACATGTTCTATTTCTAAACACCAACGGAAACAAGTCAGATGGGGCCCACACACAATCGGAATTTTCGATGAAAAAAGTTTTGCCATCTTTGTTCCATTGGGAAGATTAACTTTCACTTTCTGTCCCATTGCCGAAACAGGAAGTGAGAGAAAATCCCTGCAAATGAGGGGAATCTCTTGGGGACCCCCAGGTCACCAGAACTAGTGTCCCCGCGCGTGCCCCTATTGGCTGCTGGGCGAGGTGACGTTATACTACGTGCTTTCGCCCAGGGACCGATACCGAGTATTTGCGGGAGTACTTGTACTCCCGCAAATACCCCCAATACCTAAATAGAATACTCCCCGCCCCCTCCCACCACAAAGCCGCCGCCACATACCACCACGGATCCGTGTATAGACACTCCCCCTTGCTCGGGATTGGACGGATCCGTCCAATCCCGAGAAGGGGAGTGTCTATACATGGCGAGGCGCGCATTACAAGTATACAAACAAAAGCTTGTAATGCGCGCTGTATTGCACAGGGATTAACCCGGCAGCAGCTACTACAGGTATGGGGGACAGGACATGGCTGCAATATGTGGGGGACAGGACATGGCTGCAATATGGGGGACAGAACATGGCTGCAATATGTGGGGGACATGGCTGCATATGTGGGGGACATACATGGCTGCATCTGTGGGGGGACATGGCTGCAATATGTGAGGGTACATGGCTGCAATATGTGGGGGGACATGGCTGCATTTGGGGACACATTTAAAAAAAGTATCGGTATTCGATGTCGGTGAGTACATGAAAAAAAGTATCGGTACTTGTACTCGGTATAAAAGTGGTATCGGGACAACCCTATATTTTATACACAAGTTGGTAATTTTTTGGGCACCTTTAAAGTCCTGCCTTTTGTATCCATAAACATATCACTAATAGGATGTGGTGCCTATTTCGGTTCTTCATCGCCCATATCTGCAACTGCACACCTGACAGTTAATTATGAAACCACTACCATTAGACCCACACAGAACAGAGGCACAGACAAACACACATGTATAACAAAAGGTAGGAATCTGCAAGGAAGGTTGTTATAATCCTTTCAATGTACATAAATGTAGCACTACCCCCGAAGGAGCTGCTGGTTTAGATTTGGGTCTACCATTACTTTACTGTCCCTGTTTACTGAACCTCAGGTGTTCTCCTTGAAGAGTTATCCAGAAGAAGTGTCTGCACCAACACAAAGTCTCTTTCAAGGGTTTTATTGAAGGGATAGAAGGATGGGGAGGACTCAGGTAACTTACTTGCAGGTCACGAATATTCTCCTAGGTCCAGAGGAACAGCCGTCTCCACACCGGACTCAGCAGCCACCGGATAGGCCCACTCTCACTGTCCTAGCAGCCAATCAAAAGACAAGTCTCTGCCACAGACTTGGTAGCAGAATTTGTTCATTAGTCTCTGCCAAAGACTAGGTGAACTTAGGATTCACTCAATAGTCTCTGCCACAGACTTGGTTAACCCCTCACTGGGTTAGTTTCTGAAGTAAACGAACACAGCTCTCAGTGCCAGGATCTCTCAGCCTGTTTCTTCTGTAATGCGTTCCACGCTGGAATGCATTACGGCGACCGTGCGATGACATCATGGTGCGGCACCCTGTGCGTTCCACTATGGAACGTGGAAGTGCGCCGCACTATACGGCACTTCTTTTAAAACACTGTGAATGTATTAAGGCTGTCTGATACCTGTCTACTGCCTATAAAGGCATTCACTTGGTATACAGACAGCGTTCTATTATTGTCAGCCGTAGCTTGGCCACGCTACTCATAGCGCTGCCATCGCTCCCCATGCTGCAACACCGCTCCAGGCAACAACTACTACTTTGGTGCTCTTGCAACACCTACTGCAACACAGAGCCATTGCTGGGGACAACCTTTGAGGCCTTCTTGCTGAACACCCTTCACCACGGGATCCCTTTTTTCCTACATTGAAGCCTGCAAACGGATAAGTAGCTATTGTATCACTTGTAGTCCTATAGGATGATCTTTTGCTTATGTTCCATCTAATACATTTGTTGTTACTTAATATGATAAAAATAAAAATTACTTAATATGCCTTGTGGATATCAACCTACTAATTGAGATATACTGCTGTGCTAAGGACTGTTTGCTAAGGAATACTTTAACCACTTCCCGACGGCCGTACGACTTTGTACGGCCGCAGGCTGGCTCTAGTTCTCTGGGAGGACGTCTCCTCCAGGCCACTGTACCGCCGATGCGCGTGCCTGGCGGCCGCGATGTCCACCGTGCACTCGCGATCGACGGTACACAGACATGGACGTGGATCTGTGTATGTAAACACACAGATCCACGTCCTGTCAGGGAGAGAGGAGAGGGACACAGATCGGTCACCTCCCCCAGTCACCCCCCTCCCCCTACAGTTAGAACACAATGCAGGGTACACATTTAACCCCTTCCTCACCCCCTAGTGTTAACCACTTCAATGTTAGTCACATTTATACAGTAATTAGTGCATATTTATAGCACTGATCGCAGTATAAATGTGAATGGCGCCAAAAATGTGTCAAAAGTGTCCGCCATAATGTCGCAGTCCCAATAAAAATCGCAGATCGCCGCCATTACTAGTAAAATAAATAAATAAAAATTAATAATAATTCAGTCCCCTATTTTATAAGAGCTATAACTGTTGCGCAAACCAGCCGCTTATTGCAATTTTTTTTTTACCAAAAATACATAGAAGAATACGTATCGGCCTAGACTGAGAAAAAAAAAGTTTTTTGGAAAAAAAATTGGGCTATTTATTATAGCAACAAGTAAAAAATATTGATTTTTTTTTCAAAACTGTCGCTATTTTTTTGTTTATAGCGCAAAAAATAAAAACCGCAGAGGTGATCAAATACCACCAAAAGTGAAAAGCTCTATTTGTGGGAAAAAAATAACGCCAATTTTGTTTGGGAGCCACGTCGCACGACCGCGCAATTGTCAGTTAAAGCGACGCAGTGCCGGAAGCTGAAATTTCACCTGGTCAGGAAGGGGGTATACGTGCCCAGTAAAGTAACCAAGTGGTTAAAGGGTCAGCTACCCTCAAACTACCTGAGCTATATTGCCTCTCATATGCAACTACTATTACGTGTGCAATATTTACCTCATATATGCAACTACTTTTACCTGAGTTATACTGCCTGTCATACGCAACTACTAGTTGTCACTATAACTCCTATTTACTACGAGCTTGACATAAGTACAAATCCCTTATAGGCCTTGTCCTAATTGTTTGAACATGTGCGCTCTAACTTTTCTATGCTAGGGGTTGATGGTATTTTATACCATCTCCCTTAGTGGCCTAATACATCCCTATATGCTCAAAGTGATATGATGTAGAGAACCCCCCAAACTCCTGTTTGTGTAGAGTGACGCCTGGGGTCCCGTACTGATAATCACTTGCATATAGAGGTGTATTGGAATCTTGATCTTTAAAGTATATTATATAATTTTAAATGCTAAGCTCTGGTTGCATGTTGCAATGCATCCATCCTTAGTAGCTCAACACCTTTCTTTATGTGACAGGGTGATGATGTAGAGATCCACCCAAACTCATGTTTGCGAGGAGTGATGCCTGGGGCCAATACTGAGTGCCCATTGAAATCCTTGCTAACCGCAGTTGTGGTTCACTCTGTTCACCAGTGCTGTTACATCCGGCAGCACTGTGAGATACATTTTGATCCGGATCAAATTTAGTCCTCAATTTCTCGGTCCCTTCCATAAGGCAAGGCGACACAGGATCATCCCTGGATCAGTAGGCCCCAGCAACTCTTGGACCTACATCTCAGTTGTGAGGCCTCAGGCCAACGTGGCCCCAAGACGGGAACTGCCAACACATTCCTGAGGCCAGGAGGGCCCTCAGGTGAGGATCGGAGGACGAACTCCACAAAATTATGTCTGCCCCCTAAGTACCCTCTCCCAGAATGCACAGCAGGTTCACCACTCCCCCTGGGCTGCTTCTGGGAAAGAGGCACCCAAACAATCAGCCTGCTGCCTTTCTAACCCTGACCAGCGGTGACAGAGACACCCATCATCAAGAGGAAAATCATGCAACCAGCTGAACTGAGACAGAGCCTCAATGTAGACACAATCCTTCTGAGCCAACTACTGCTCAGATAACTATAATTTGAATGCATATCGCCCAGTTATTGGGAGCAGGGTGCTACATAGATCACCCAGAGACAGTGGCGGCTGATGCTCAAATTTTTTGGGAAGCGCAAACACACTAAAAGATTTAAAAAAAAAAACATCAATTGCAGTCTCACTGTGCCTATCAAACGCAGCCACTGTGCCCATCAATTGCAGCTACTGTGCCTTATAATGCAGCCACTGTGCCCATCAATTGCAGCCACTGTGTCCATCAAATGCTGCCACTGTGCCCATAAAATGCTGCCACTGTGCCATCAAACGAAACCACTATGCCATCAAACGCAGCCACTGTGCCCATCAATTGCTGCCACTGTGCCCATCAAATGCTGCCACTATGCCCAACAAACGCTGCCACTGTGTCATCAAATGCAGCCACTGTGCCCATCAATCGCAGCCACTGTGCCATAAACGTAGCCACTGTGTCATCAAATGCTGCCACTATGCCCAGCAAACGCTGCCACTGTGTCATTAAATGCAGCCACTGTGCCCATCAATCGCAGCCACTGTGCCATCAAACGTAGCCACTGTGTCATCAAACGCAGCCACTGAGCCCATTAATTGCAGCCCCTGTGCCCATCAAATGCAGCCCCTGTGCCCATCAAATGCAGCCACTGTGCCCATCAAACGCTGTCAATATGCCCAAATGCAGCCACTGTGCCATCATACACTCCAACTGTGCCATCAAATTCTGCCACTGTGCCCATCGCATGCCACTACTGTGCCATCAATCGGATCCACTGTGCTATAAAATGCAGCCACTGTGCCCATCAATTGCTGGCACTATGCCCATCAAATGCTGCCACTGTGCCCATCAATTGCAGCCACTGCGCCCATCAAATTCTTCCACTGTGCCCATCAAATACTGCCACTGTGCCCATCGAATGCCACCACTGTGCCCACTGTGGTCCCTGTCGGGACCCTCTTGGGGGTCAAATGAGGATTTTCCAGGGGTCACCAAAACCTGGGTTGTTCCTGAAGCCCGCAGCCGCCCACTTAGCCTCTTCACAGCCGCCCATTCAGTTCACGGCATTGCTGGGGGCAGGGACTAGAGGTCAGCTGACTGGTAAGGAATGTGAAGTGGGAGGGGCTGGAGGAGACCCTATCTGCTGATTTCAGCATAGGTGTTACTGCTACGAGACACCACAAAGTCGGAGACACAGTGAGTAACACTACCTGTGATTAGAGTTGCCTTTAAAAGTCCCCACTACAGTTCTCAGATTAGCAGATGACCTTGATCAAGAGCACCTAAGTTTGCTGATCGCAACTCCCCACCAGCACTGCCACCAGGGAGTAAGAGAAGGAATAAAAATAGAGAATACATGGAAGGGAAAGGAAAAGGGATAGAAAGAATAAGAGAAAGAACAAGAAAGAAGGCTTGGTGAAAACAAACAAGAAATGAGGATAGAGAGGGATAAAAGGGAAAGAAAGGAGAACAAAAAGAAAGAGTGGTACATCCTAAAATGTACTATAATGGGTTTTAATACTGTACGAGTGGAAGGGACTCATGGAGCACTAAATGTCCGTGGGTTAGGGGCGCAAATTACTTGTCTTACCTTGGGTTCCGACAACCCACGATAGGAAAATAACTTTACTGTTGGGGGGTCCCCACAACTTAGGAAATTTTATCAAGGGGTCACGGCACTAGGGAGGTTGAGAACTACTGTCATAGACTGTTAAAAATGAATTTGCTTAAAAAAAAAATGTCATTCTGCTGTCAAAAATGTACATCGACTTGACCTCACTAACTATTTGAACATCAAACAAATGTTCCTTTTCAAACAGAATTATACTAGTGTATGGCCAGCTTAAGTGGCACAGGCCAACAGTGTTCCTGGAAGCTCCCAGTGTTATGAATATCATCAATGACCTGAAGTTATGTGATATTTTCTCCTTCATTTCACATACATGGCCCTCTGGGCTTGACTTTAAAGGTCTCCCACTGTCAACCAGATCTTACATACTTTATACTTAAATACAACTGATTTCGGCTAATAATAATTCTTTCAAGCTCCATTGATTGTGAGAGCAGACATGGATATTTGTTGCAGCATGTTACTTGGTTTTGGAACTGAGCTTTTTTACTTGGCCTCAAAATTAAACAAAAAAATTACCCTCAAACCTAGAGAATCTGTATCACCCATTAAACCTGTCTGCAAGGCTTCCTATTTAATACTTACAGTCTTTTATGAACTTGATGACAATCTTGAAGTCCATAAACTGGAGCAAAACTAAGCTAAGCAACATGGTGTGTTTTGGAAAAAGAAATTCCAACCTGATTCATATGTGAGCGTTCTGACAATGTGGATCAACACAGACAGATTTCCTAAAAATTGGAACTTGCGGCTGTTTCTCATCTTTTCTATGTAAATAATAAGAATTGTACACTTTGTTCAAGAACCAAAACATTTTTCTAACCATTGATCTAAGTTTCGAATGAGACTCTTTTTACTTTTTAGCATCATCAAATATCTTTCCAGAGTATGAATCAGTTCACACCAGTGCCAGGAACTCAGTGCTGGTGTATTGTGGTACAGGAGTGTGGGATCGTGGTCCTGATATTTCCAGCACACAGCAAGGTAAGTGTACAGTTTATTGGGGTAAAAAAATGCCATGCGAATATCTTCAGCATTCACACAGGTAGAATAAATGAACACCAAGGCCCGGATTCACGTCGGACTTACGCCAACGTATCTCAAGATACGCCGTCGTAAGTACAAATGTGCGCCGTCGCATCTCTGCGCCAATTCTGAAAGCTAGATACATTCAAAAACCCGACCTAACTTGCCTACGCTGGCGTATCGTGGGCGCATAGTTACGCTGGACGTTAAATATGCAAATGAGGGAGATACGCGGATTCACGAACGTAGATACGCCCGGCCGCTTCATATACACGGTTTGCATAAGGCTTACATCTGGCGTAAAGTTATTCCTCATATAGGAGGCGCAACTCATGTTAAGGTATGAACCAGGGAACGGATGCCGTCGAAATTTACACTGTTTACGTTGTACAGGAATAGGGCTGGGCGTTCGTTAGAAACATCTGGCTGGCAGTTCGGCCATCATTTGCATGTTTCACGCCCACTCCCACATATGCTGGCTTAGGCCGAGGAAACTCAGCGCAGTTTGGCAGGCAAGTGCTTTGTGAATACTGTGCTTGCCTCCCCGCGCTGCGCCGGCGTAGCGTATATTAGATACGCTACGCCGGCATAATGATGTGCTGACGGCTGTGAATCCGGCCCCATATTTTTTGTAATAAGAAATAATAAAACACAGTATTATGACCACTATAGGAAAGGTAACTGTCAGCGCAGATACAAAGTACATGTATGGTAGGGGTATGGTGATTAGTCCATTAGAAGTAATAGTAACAGGCAGTTCAATGGTTAAAAATGCAGGTGATTTGGTTGTTCAATGGCGGTTGCTGTCCTCAGAGAGCTGACTCTGTGGTAAACAAAATAGGGGTAGAGAAAGGAAGCGCCACCTAAGTGCAGTATTAAAGAGGTTCTTTTAATGACACATTGTACAAAACACACTGATCAGGCCAATTGAAGGAGCAGTGGCTCCGAGCGCGTAGCCCAATCAGCCTTTGTCCTCCCTGTCTGACCCTCCTCCTGGAAGTGTTCCTTGGAAGTAACCACGTGACCTGTCACGTGACCCGTGAGGCTGGAACAGGTCTCATCCTGATGGCCACAGGACAAGCCTGAAGACCCAACACATTCTGCTATCTTTACTTTTAAGCAGCCCATGGATCCAGGACGAGGACTACAGGATGTTACAGATGAGCCTTCTTTCCTTACCTTCTTGTAAGTGTGTTTTGTACAATGTGTCATTAAAAGAACCTCTTTAATACTGCACTTAGGTGGCGCTTCCTTTCTCTACCCCTCTATTATGACCACTAGGTGGAGCTGATGATCATGGGAGAAAATCATTTTGTATTACAAACAATACGGTAATATAGGGCTCGGGTCTTGATGGAATTGTGCACATATACCAGGATATACACCAAACTTTGTTGCAGATTGTAAGAGCCGCTCAGTCTGTGAAACTGTCAGGTAATGTAACTGCATGCAGGGAGAGAGAACAGCTGTCAAAATTCAGCGTGATGTCGGGGGTGGGCGGGAATGAACAGCTATCAGTCACCAGGCAATGATTGGGCTGGGCTGCTTAAGAAAGGGGGCAGAGCAACATACACGTAGAGGCGTGACATGAAGGAAGGCCCCTACGGGACAATCCTCATCTAAAATTAAACCAAACAGAGTTTATTTGAGAACTTGCCCTTGACAAGCTCAAGCGGGCTGACTCTCCAGGTGCCGAATGGCAACACAGCAAAGAGGCGCAGATGATTAAACCCAGGTCCAGTTTCGTCTGTAGTAGAGTGTCTATGGCTTGCTCGTCGATGGAAGCTGGGAGAAGATTCCTGCAATCGTGGGTGGTAGGGTGATAAGCCCTGTGTGGAAGCCAAAGGTGAATCCATGCACCAGGAAGAGTGCAAGCTCGGATAATATGTGAAAGTCTAGGTAGAACCCCAACCAATGTACGTCCACATGGCTTAGTCATGATGCGTTGGCATGTTTGAGGGTGCATGCGATCTCGGAATGTGCCCTGTGGCAGATGATGCAGATGTAGAGCAGCCGGCATTGGTTGAAGTTGCAGGTAGAGTAGTTCCATAATGACTGACAGACCGCGCCAACTTGTCCACCTTGGGATGCTGCATGAGGGCAGGCATGCCCTGGCCGGCACTAAAGGTGGAGGGGAAGGTTAGGGAGCATCTGGCATCCATGGTGGAGCACCAGTTTGCAGTCTGAGGGGGGGGACTGGCAAAGGGAGCAGAGTGGGGAACGTAAGCCTGCAATGTGGTGACAGAAGAGCTCGGTATCCATTGATGCTCCAGTTCATGCTACAACAAAACGAGAGAAAATAGTTCCCCCAAAGAAGACCAAGATTAGAACACTGAATTTTATTAAGTAGAAAAATTATAGTGCAACAAAAGACATATAGAAAATGGGAGATAAACAGAGTGGTATCACAGTTAAAAAAGACAACGTTTTCAATTAAAATCATAGGAACCGTAGCTGCGCATCACACATACATAACCCAATGACCAAACACACCAAGCCATGAATAAGCACTGATCCAGTGCGAAAAGCGTCGGCTGTTCCTTGTTTCCACTGCTGTGACCCTATTTTTGTACATGCTGTCTATTGAATAAAAGACCACCCATCAGGTTTTGGAGTGCGGCTATCCATTTTTCTTTGTCTTCACCAAACACACCTTGTTCAGGCACACAATTAATGGAGCACGGCTCAAATTGGGAACACCTCCAGACTTTAGTATATTGAGTAGTCCTGTGCATGGAGGGGATGGTGGGTTCAGTGAGTAGTGTTGCTCACGAATATTCGCATTGCGAATATTCGCTACGAATATTGCATATTCGAGTATTCGCGAATAACGCGAATATCGCGGCGAATATTCGCTATTTCGAATATTCGTATTTTTTCAATTTTTTTTTAGAACAGATCACATCCTAGAGATCCCCATCGACGTCTAAAAGCATTGCTGGTATGATTAGAGACCTTGGGCCGAGTAGCTGCAGCGCTCATTTTATATTCCCGAAAAATCGCAATGCGATTATTCGGCAATAGCGATATCGCGCGATTATTTTGTATTGTAATATATCACGAATATTCTGAGCCAATCAGAGTGCTCCATTCCGCATTTCTCGAAATTTCGCAATTATTTTATATTGTAATATATCACGAATATTCTGAGCCAATCAGAGTGCTCCATTACGCATTTCTCAAAATTTCGCAATTATTTTATATTGTAATATATCACGAATATTCTGAGCCAATCAGAGTGCTCCTTCCGCATTTCTCGAATATTCGCAATTATTTTATATTGTAATATATCACAAATATTCTGAGCCAATCAGAGTGCTCCTTCCGCATTTCTCGAATATTCGCAATTATTGTGTATTGTAATATATCATGAATATTCTGAGCCAATCAGAGTGCTCCTTCCGCATTTGCCGAATATTTGCAATTATTGTGTATTGTAATATATCACGAATATTCTGAGCCAATCAGAGTGCTCCATTCCGCATTTCTCGAATATTCGCAATTATTTTATATTGTAATATATCACGAATATTCTGAGCCAATCAGAGTGCTCCATTCCGCATTTCTCGAATATTCGCAATTATTTTATATTGTAATATATCACGAATATTCTGAGCCAATCAGAGTGCTCCATTCCGCATTTCTCGAATATTCGCATTCGCATTCGCAATTCGCAATTCGCATTCGCATTCGCGATAGCGAAAATTCGCAATGATTTCATTTCCAAATTATATCACGAATATTCGTATTTAGCGAATATATCTCGAATATTCGACTATATATTCGTGATATATCGCGAAATCGAATATGGCATATTCTGCTCAACACTATCAGTGAGCTGAATGTGCTATTTGAAAAGGGTGAATCCAGAGATAAGGGTGTTGGTTGGATGGATGTGTGGAGGTAGGTCTGTCACTTTGTCAATGGGACAAATATTTGCTAATCACAATGGTAATATAACTCAGATACAGTCCATAAAGAAACACTAGTGTGATCAACGCAGGTATGCACAGGCTTCAGTAGGTACATATATAGCACAAATGTGGTGCTGGGCTGCAGATATGGGGGAGAGTATAAGACACAGGGGTCAGGCTGGTATCATGGTCTCCAGTTCATGCTAGCTTGGGCATGAGCAAGTTTGGCTGCTGCCTTAGCTGCAAAAAAACGGTGATAATCATATAAGGTAAAGCCTCTGAACTTGTACTCCAAGTCTACAACGGCATGGAGGTACAAATCCAGCTCTTGCTCCTGCTGGGGCTGGCCGAGCATAGGATGTCCCTAAACATGGCAGATACCAGCACAAACTCAGTAACAGACAGCTTGTGGTTAAGTCTGGAGTCCTTGGACCTCACAACCACTGAGGCGTCCCTCCAGGCAAAGGCCTTGTTCTCAGCTATTTCATGGATCAAGATGAGAAGGGAGGCCAAGTTTAAATCCTTGCCCTCTAGGATGATCTTCCTAATGCCGGCTGGAACGAGATGTGCTGGGAAGATGGTGGGACTGACGTCTGGCATACCTGTGGGTGGGAGCGCTAGGATCGTGGCTGAGGGGGAGCACTACTAGGTGCACTTCCAGGACTCCGACTGTAGTCTGGATGTTGGAGACCGCCGTGGTCAAGATGCCAACCATAGTATGAAGCTGGGTGAGGGCCAAGGAAATAGACTACAGGGGTGCCTGCTGAGTGCCGGGTCCAGCTGCTGCTGGTGGTGGGAATAGCAGCCTAAACAGCACAGCCTTCCTGGCTGCGGTGGGGTAAGGAATGGCCCTTTTCCGCAGGTCTGCCGCGAGCTTGGGGATAGTCCATCCCCTCAGGGAGAGGGGCGGAGACAAGGTCCTCATTGCTGGACCACGACATGGCACTGGATAAGACAAGAGGGGGGTGTATGTTTAAGAAGAGTCGAGAGGTAAGAATGGTAGAGAAGAGTCGGAGTACACAAGAATAGGTAAGGAAGGGTTTTGAGAAGAACAGCCAAAGGAGCGACAGACGATGACCTTCAGAAAATAGTTGTGAAAGAAAATGTGTCAGTAGCTAACACCAGACAAGCAGCCCAATCATGTATGTAAAGCATCAATGTGAAAAGGGTACTACACACCTGACTCAAAGCCCTGGTTGCGAAAGCCTTGGTTGTGGCCGAGAATACCTGTGGAAAAGGTGATACGGGGGTCCAGGATTTAAACCTGCTATGGAAAGGACAACTCACCCAATTCCTCCCCCTTAAAAGTGACCAACGCCCCCTCCCCCGAGTAAGAACGAATGTGAGCCCCAACATTTTTTTGTAAGAAAAATATCCAACCTTTGTGCAGGATGGAACAACCTGACCTCATTTGACCTAAGGGAGAAAAGACAGACAAGAAAAAACGCCAGTGGCCGAGGTCGTGTGCCACTGGAGACTTGCTTGTAATAGTGTGTTGCAAGAAAGCAGCCTCATGAGCAGGGGCGTTGCTAGGTGCCAAAAAGACCAGGGGCTCCAGCCCAAAGCCATGCTGGCACCGGGGGGGGGGCGGCGCGGGGTCGGTGGAGCGGCGCGGCGCAGGGTGACCTACCTGACACACATACCCTGACCTACGTGAGTGTGTGTGTCAGTACACACACACACACACACACACTGACATGTAAGTAGATCCTGCACAACTTGGGAACAAATATCGTCATTCCAGGTATACAGTATGTATAGTCACTGACCTGACACCAGACTCCACTGACACCAGACTCCACTGACACTAGACTCCACTGACACCAGACTCCACTGACGCCAGACCCCACTGACACCAGATCCCACTGACACCAGACCCCACTGACACCAGATCCCACTGACACCAGACCCCACTGACACCAGACTCCACTGTCACCAGACCCCACTGACACCAGACTCCACTGACACCAAACCCCACTGACACCAGACCCCACTGACACCAGATCCCACTGACACCAGACTCCACTGACACCAGACCCCACTGACACCAGACCCCACTGACACCAGATCCCACTGACACCAGACTCCACTGACACCAGACCCCACTGACACCAGACCCCACTGACACCAGACTCCACTGACACCAGATCCCACTGACACCAGACCCCACTGACACCAGATCCCACTGACACCAGATCCCACTGACACCAGACCCCACTGACACCAGATCCCACTGACACCAGATCCCACTGACACCAGACCCCACTGACACTAGACCCCACTGACACCAGATCCCACCGACACCAGACCCCACTGACACCAGACTCCACTGTCACCAGACTCCACTGTCACCAGACCCCACTGACACCAGACTCCACTGACACCAGACTCCACTGACACCAGACCCCACTGACACCAGACCCCACTGACACCAGACTCCACTGACACCAGACCCCACTGACACCAGACCCCACTGACACCCGACCCCACTGACACCAGACCCCACTGACACCAGACTCCACTGACACCAGACTCCACTGACACCAGACCCCACTGACACCAGACTCCACTGACACCAGACTCCACTGACACCAGATCCCACTGACACCAGATCCCACTGACACCAGACTCCACTGACACCAGACTCCACTGACCCCACTCTCCACTGACCCCAGACTCCACTGACCCGTGACCTGACTACATACACAATCACTGACCAACATTGCGTGACCTACCTCAGCCGATGCAGCCAGGATTTGAGCAGGTTCAGGAGCCGAGGAGGAAGGAGCACAGAAGAACCTACCTTATCCGTGGTGTGCACGTCAGAGTACAGCCAGGGAGGCTTAGGAGCTGCCGAGCAGGGATGCGGCAGGCAGCTGTGGTGTGCGGTCAGCCATAGAAGGCTGTGCTGTGGAGAGCATGGAGCAAGCAGGGAGCAGGCATAGCGCGCCAGGCGGCATTGTAACTCCCGCCTTCTAAGTTTGCGGCGCCTATGATGGATGTCACAGGTCCTGCGGTCTCGGCATTGGATCAGTGGGACGTCCATCATAGGCGTTGGGCTCCAGAAGGCGGGACCAGCAGCCTGCGAACGGACTCGGCGGCACTCGGCAAGACTCGGGGCTAACAATGGCTACCTTAATGCCCGGGACTCGGGGCTTTACGGGGACACATTCGGGGGTCCAGCCTCCTTAGCCAGGGCCTAACGACGCCTCTGCTCATGAGGGAGGCGAAAACAAGAAGAAGAGAAATCTAAACATGTGTGGGGATGAACCATGGCCTTGCAGGGAATAAAGTTTAATACTATTGGCGGGAGTTGAGTTATTTATATAAAGTTCTTCCAAGGAGTTAATTTCCGTCACTAAAGTGCTGATCGCTTGCTGCCTCTGTCTCTTAGCCCTAGAACCAAGCTGGATAAAAATACCTCTTATAAAGGCCTTATGGGCATTCCATAATAAAAAAGCATTATCTGTAGAGGGGGAATTGATCTGGAAATAATCGGACAGGTGGTCCTCCATAATTTTTTTAGTGGCTGGGTTTTAAATAATTTGGGAATTTGCATCCCACACATAGGTGGTAGTATTAGGGAATGTATCCCGTAATGTAAGAAGGATAGGCGCATGGTCAGACCATGTTATTGTACCAATTTTGGCTTGGGACACTTTTTGTAACAACCACACGTCCGTCAAAAACAGATCAATCCTCGTATAAGTACAATGTCTGTGGGAAAAAAAAAAAGAATAGTCTCTTTCATTAGCGTGTGTACAACGCCAGACGTCATACAAATCATGAGAACGTAAAAAGTTATTTTGCCAAGGGCAGAGGTGGAGTCCATTTGTGGGTTGGGGACAACATTAAAGTCCCCACACAGTATGAGGGAACCTTGTTGAAGTTTCTTCACCTATTGCATAAATCCATTGAGAAATTTAATTTGACGTTTGTTAGGAACGTAAACGTTCGCCAAGGTATAGCGGACATTGTTGACATAGCAGATGAGAATCAAGTATCTGCCAAGTGGGTCTGAAAGTTCGGAGATTAACCTAAAGGAGATTGTGTCCTTAATTGCAATTAGTACACCTCGCTTTTTGGCTGCCATACTGGAGAAGAAATAATGCTGGAAGGACTTATGTGCACATTTAGGCGAGGCCAAACTATGGAAATGTGTCTCCTGCACACACAAAATATCACATTGAGAAGAGTCAGCTTAGCCCTCTTAGCGGGATGGTTCAAGCCGTGAGCATTTAGAGAAAGTATTATAACCGGCATCGTGAGTGATTTGTGATGCTGTAAGTATCAAAAGGTAGGTGTACTCACAATTAGGGCCGGAGGCATTCAGGAAGTAAAGCCGATGTATCTTTGTTTTCTTGATAGTTGAGTCCATACAGATATCATTATGAACTTGATTGACTAGAGGAGTACAGTTGAATGGTCCCAAATAGGATGACTAAAGCAAGGACTGAAAGGGTAACTGAGAAACCAAAAAATAAAAAAATAACTTAACCAGGAACATAAAAGGAGGGTCATCACAACCCAGGTGCAGAACAGTTCTGCTCAAGTATTAGGAGCCTGTTCTGTGGGAGGAGCTCCAAAAGGCGGGGGCCCTTAGATAGGGCAGGTGTCATAAGACATCATTGTAGGGGATCACAAGTCATATTTCTTGCTAAGATTAAGACTCAGGAACCTACCAGGTTTACCAGTTGCAGAGGTCGATGCCTGCTCATCCGGTATAATTTTCCATTTCTGGAGTAACCGAAAACCTTTGGTTGGGGATGTTATCATGTGGGTAGTCCCACCTTTAGTAACCAGCAGTTTTGACGGGTATCCCCACCGATACACAACATTGTGGTTTCTCAATGCTTTAGTAACATTATTCAGATTCCTGCAGAGCTGCAGAGTGAACTGCGACAAATCCGCATAAAAAATTGCAATGCAGCATAATCAGTGCCATGGTGATCCCCTTTACGTGTGATCAACATGAGGCGCTCTTTAGTTTGGTAAAAATGCATTCTGAATAATACATCTCTGGGAACATTGTTCCTCCTGGACCTGTCTTCTAATTCTGCTATTTTTGCCTTGAGCCATGTTTGTTCCTCCTCTGTAGTATCGTGAGCATCTACCAAATCATTGATAGTTGTGGCATATTCCCCCATTCTATTTTCAATATGATCTACTCTGTCGCCAATTGCAGTGATATCTGTGTTAAATGTTCTCATACACACCATCATATCAGAGTGGATAGTACTCCACAGTGAAATAAGCATATCTTTAAAAAGTTGTGTCCATAATAGGTTAGTGTAACGTGGGAAATTAAACAATGGTGTCAGGAAGCTCCACAGTATCTTCCTGTGAGTCTGCAGTCGACCATACCTCGCACTGTTGTACCTCTGAAACTGGCTTTATCAGGGCTCCTGATGAGGGGTGAGGAGAGTTGAGAGGTATCCCCAGAGCCAGGATGGCATTTAGGCGACTTATCCTTGTGACTCTTCTGGCTCTTGTGAGCCGTGCTGAAGGGAGACTGAGAGCCGGCGCCATCTCACCCACGCTGCTGCAGCGGTACTGTGTAATAGTCAATGATTTTCTTCAGGCGGCGATCCGCCTGTCTCTTTCCAGGCATGTTACCCATGTGGTCAGAAGGTAGAACACCGTGGAGGGAGCTCGATGCGATGCCTCAAGTCGATGATAGCCGCTAATTTGTCCCACTGTGTGCCGGAACTCAGGGATTACACCGCCATCACGGTGAAGTCCAAGCCACGCCCCCAAGCTATACCAGTTTCAACTCTTCTGGGAAGGCTGTTCACAAGGTTTTGAGAGTGTGTCTATGGGAATGTTTGACCATTCTTCCAGAAGCATTTGTGAGGCAAGGCACTGCTGTTGGATGAGAAGGCCTGGCTCGCAGTCTCTGCTCAAATTTATCCCAAAGGTGTTCTATTGGAATGTGGTCTGGACTCTGTGCAGGCCAGTCAAATTCCTCAACCCAAACCTTGCTCATCCATGTCTTCATGGATCTTGCTTTGTGCTCTGGTCCAAATCATTTGGTTGAGGGGGGATTTTGGTGTGGGGTTGTTTTTCAGGGGTTGAGCTTGGCCCCTTAGTTCCAGTGAAGGGAACTCTAAGGCCTTGTACACACGAGCAAACCCAAATCCCCGCCAGCAGACAGCGCGCTGACGTGTCAGTGACGTGGCGGTGACGTTGACGCCGCCACGTCACTGCACCAGGAAGTAAAACACTTCCGCGCATGCGTCGTGTGCGAGAAGACATGTCTGCTGGTTAGCATACTAACCAGCAGACATGTCGGGCGGACGGGTTCCCAGCCGACAGATTTCAAAGCATGCTTTGAAATCTGTTGGGTGGCCAAATCCGTCTGTTTGCCCGTACACACGATCGAATCTGTCTAGCAGACCGTTTCCAGCAGACAGATTTGATTGTGTGTATGAGGCCTTAAGGCCTCAGCATACCAAGACTTTTGGACAATTTCATGCTCCTAACTTTGTGGGAACAGTTTGGGGATGGTCCCTTCCTGTTCCAACATGACTGTGCACCAGTACACAAAGTAAGGTCCATAAACACATGAATGAGCAAGTTTGGGATGGAGGAACTTGACTGGCCTGCACAGAGTGCTGTCCTCAACCCGATAGAACACCTTTGGGATGAATTAAAGTGAAGACTGCGAACCAGGCCTCCTTGTCCACATCAGTGCCTGACCTCACAAATGTGCTTCTGGAAGAATGCTCAAACATTCCAATAGACACACTCCTAAACCTTGTGGACAGCCTTCCCATAAGAGTTGAAGCTGTTATAGCTGCAAAGGGTGGGCCAAATCAATATTGAACCCCACAGACTAATACTGGGATGGCATTACATTTTTTTTTAAAGTAAAGTAATAAAAGTAATTTTTTTTATATCTATACAAAAAATGTGACTTTCATTTCTATTTTAAACTGGATGGGTTGTTTTACAAGATGATAATTTACAATCACTTTAATCCATTATAATAAGTCTTTAACACTTCAGTCTGTTTAAGATTATTAGTACATAAAAACACAAAACCAGCACACTAGCATTGTGTACATGAACTTTTTTTAATAACCAAGATCAAACATCAACTCACTAAAGACAGCTGATGGAACAAACGGGAAGACCTCAAATTATTCAGTTCACAGAGCTGCAGCAACAGAAGTCAAATCTGGGATAGATCTGGTATCAAAATACTGGAAGTTGTAACTGCATGAGCATAGCTACCATTGCATTGACCCAGCAAGATGATGTCCTTATAGGCTCCACAGCTGCATTGCAAAGCCATAACAAATTGTCCCAGGTCTTTTCAATGTAACAGATCAGGGCTGAAAAATTGAAACAGGGAAACTATGTAGGCAACAGTGTTGAGCGGAATACGCCATATTCGATTCCGCGATATTTCACGAATATATAGAAGAATATTCGCGAAATATTCGTTAATATCGAATATTCGTGATATTTTATCCAAAAACATTTTTTGCCGAAATTTCGCTAATGCGAATGTGAAATTGATTGCGAAATTCTCGTCCGCGCATGCGCATGCGCGCGAACAACACATTATTATGCTAGGTATTCTGGTACAAATCTGAGCCAGATCACTAAGCAATTTTTCTCTTCCCTCTGTTTTATTTTGCTATTATATAGATTTCTTTTAAAAACGGCAATGCTGCAGCTCAATTGTCTCTGTTGCCTAAAGCTTTCACAGCAAGATTGTTTATTTGACTAGCAAAACCAGGTAACATTTGCCTTTCCTGTACAAACTTCTAAAATGACAATTTAAAGTTGTAAGCCCCTGTTTATAAATTTACTTTCTAATAAATCCTTTCGATTTACTTGTACATTCTATTTTATTTTTTTTCCTACTATTATTATTATTATTAAGGTCATTTCTACTTTTCATACTATATACTTGTTAGCCCTTCAAGTAAATTAATCTGTTCCTATTGGTTGCTATGGAGGTTGCTAACCTCTGACAACTGTGGTAGGAGAACTCTGATTGGCTCTGATGCAAAAGAAGGGCAGAGAAAGTATTCGCGAATATTCGGCAACATAAAAGGATCGCCTCAGCTACTCTAGTCATACCAGCAATGCTTTTAGACGTCGATGGAGATTACTAGGATGTGATCTGTTTTAAAAATTAATTTGAAAAAATACGAATATTCGCAATAGCGAATATTCACCGCGATATTCGATTTATTCGAGAATACTCGAATATGCAATATTCGTAACGAATATTCGCAATGCGAATATTCGTGAGCAACACTAGTAGGCAACACCAATTTTAAAAGTAGGAGGGTTTTACAGTGGAACCTCAGATTGCTAGTAACGCTGTTAATGAGTTTTTTACAATACGAGCACTGTATTTTAAAAAATCGTGAATTGGTTTACGAGTGTTGTCTCGCAAAAAGAGCATGATTCAGGCCAAAGTGGTGGGTAGTCCCGCTTTTGGCCTGAGGTGGGGGGCACCAGAGCCGAGCAGAGCTGAATGTCGCCGATCACAGCTGATCAGCACCGTTCGGAAATGCACTGAAAGGCAGGAGGACAGCACGGCTGACCTCGACAAATCTCGAGTAGGAATTCTTTCCGAGGTTTGCAGAGGTCAGCCGAAGTGTCCTTGTTCCTTTTTGGCAGTTTCCGAGGATCTCCGGACGTAAAGAGCGCCCCCTTGTTCTTTGTGTTGACCGTAAAGTGAATATCTCAACACCAAGTTCACTATATGGACCCCTTATATATTTGTGCATGTTGATCATATCCCCCCTTATTCTCCTCTTCTCAAGAGTGAATACATTTAGTTCCTCTAATCTTTCCTCATAGCTGAGCTCCTGCTTGCCTTATATCAGTTTGGTTGCAATTTTCTGCACTTTCTTCAGTTCCCTGATATCCTTTTTGAGAACTGGGGCCCAAAACTGAACTGAATATTCCAGATGAGGTCTTACTAATGATTTGTACAGGGGCAAAATTATATCTCTCTCTCTGGAGTCCATACCTCTCTTAATACAAGAAAGGACTTTGCCCGCTTTGGAAACCACAGCTTGGCATTGCATACCATTATTGAGCTTATGATCTACCAAAACCCTCAGATCCTTCTCCACTATGGATCCCCCCAGTTGTACTCCCCCTAGTATGTATGATGCATGCATATTCTTAGTCCCCAAGTGCATAACTTTACATTTATCAACATTACACCTCATCTGCTACATAGTTGCACAATTAGACCTTTGAGGTCGGCTTGTAAATTGGAGGCATCCTGTAATGACGTCATTCCACTGCATAGCTTGGTGTTATCTCACAGAAATGTTACTTTTGATCCCAGACCCAATATCATTTATATTGCTCAATTGGCGCTGATAAGGTTGCACTAATAATTAGTGTAAACAATCTACTGACAAGCTTCTTGCTTATCCGCAATCCTTTCCTCACACAGACGCAACAAATGAGGAAAAGAGTGCCCATAACCCGGCAAGCCTATTTACATGTGCTCAGCTGTGAATGGACACAGCTGGTCACATGGTAAATAGTCACTGTGATTGGCCCTTTACAAAGTGACCAGGATGCATTCCGCATGGGGCAGGGTTCTGAGAATACATCCATGGACGCCCTCCCAGAATGAGAAAGACGCGCTTTAACGACCATTTAGGCCTCATGCACACTGGGCGTTAAAATAACGTTTTAAAAACGCCAGTAGCATTGCAGTGAGTTTTTCAACTTTTTTTTAACGTTTTTGCAATAGTGTTTTTAAGAGTTTATTAGCGTTAGCAGTTTTTAGAATTTTTTGGGGGGATGAAAAAAAAAAAAAATGCTGGTGAGTGAAGTTTTTAAGTGTTTATCGACGTTAGAACATTTTTACAGCTGAAAAAGTCTCTCAGAACCCACTCGTTTTTTTTTTTGTTTGTTTTTTCTGCTCAAAAACGCCACTGCCCAAAACAGCTGATAACAGCCTATGTGTACATGGACACATAGGATAACATGATGGAGAGTTAATGACTGTAGAAAAAACTGTCTACAGCCAAATGTCCACAGCTCCTGTAAAAACATCAAAAAACATCCAGTGTGCATGAGGTCTTAAAATGGTTAATGGTCTTTCTCTTAGCTTACATTCTGTATACTGGACAGTCCCATTATCTTTGTTAGGTAAACAGTAAGACTAGTAACCTGCAGTCACTATAGTGTTCTTCAAATTGTGCTAAGACTCAGCCACTGCCCTGCTAGATAATCCCAAAAGAAGCCATGAAGACATATAGAAGTGTGGTTGAGGCCAGATAATTTGGTAGAGAGAGATAAATGAGGCCCCTATTCAACGTTTCTAGTCTAGAAACTCAAGCATTTACACCTGAACAAAATTAAGATGGCTAAAACACCTTGGCCAGATGACATTCATTCCCATGTGAAGAGAATTCCCAAGAGTATTACGCTCAATAATTGATAAACCACTGAATGTTGTTTTCTTAGACTCTTTCAGCTGGAACAATCCCTCAAGACTAGTATATAGCAGATGTTGTCATGTTAATAGGGAAAGTAAAACAAGCCAGAACCAGGTAACATTATGTGACTGGCTTTACGTTAAAGAATATTCTGTTTAGTTGTCTAATAAATTAAAGCTTAAAGCATATCTCTAGCAAAACCTTTAATTTAATTTTGAATACTGTATACAATGGTTAGAAACTACAATTTTCTGTTTTCCATTGGGTACATTTCATGTTAGTTCCTTTTCCAAAAATAAAACAGGAAGTGAAAGGAAATATCCCCGCAGCATTAAAGCGGATGTATACCCGCGATCATTTTTTTTTTTTCACCTGAAAGGCAAAAGCCATAATGAACTAGTATAGCACCGCATATTAGCTCATTATGAAATACTTACCTCGGAAAGAGGTGAAGAGAACTTACCTGGTCCACGCTGAGCGAGATGTCACCATGACTCGGCGTGTCTTCCCCGTATCGCAGCTTCAACGCTGTGATTGGCTGGAGCAGCGATGTAGTCACTCCCACGCATGCGCGCGGGAGACTAGATCCGGTAAGGTCCGGCGGCCGCTGGCCCTTTAGCCAAGAATCCCCGCTACGCATGCGCCGCTGCAATCAGCGGCACATTGCGGTTGAATATCTCCTAAACCGTACAGGTTTAGGAAATATTCTTTATACCTAAAGGTAAGCCTTATTATAGGCTTACCTGTAGGTAAAAGTGGTAGTAAAGACTTTACTACCACTTTAAGGTGACAGCTGTAAACTTTAGTGTTTGCTTTCTGTCATGGTAACAATGGTCACCAGAACAAACAGGGATGGTGAATTTCCCCAATAGTGATAGAGGCAGTAATAAACTGCAATTCAGTACAAACAGCTAGCTCTCAGTTAGAAGAAAGGAAAGAGTCTTGCTGCCGGTAAACTTAGGGATATGCTCTTTCCAAGCAGAAGTTATTTCCACAATGTTCCAGTGAGCATTGATGGTTGTTTCTGAGCCTAAAAGAGAGGACCGCCTAGAGTTGCTGTGGGATGCTAACTTGAGAAGGGGACCTTTTACTGCCATTTATTGACCTGCTGGAAACCACAGTGGTGACTGCCCAGTGGGATAGTGCTGCCTCTTTTCTGGAATTATGTTAACTGCTTGCCTTTGGGAGCCTTTCCTGGCTGGAATTACAATTGACTTTTGTTTTGGACTGTGAGACTTACCCCTGCAAGGGAATCCTCTTGTCTTGCTGTAAACGCTGACCTATGAACATGTGCGGGAAGCCCTTCAACCTACAGGGCTTAGAATACCTCTCCTCTCTGTGAGCCCTTTGCTTGAAGCTGAACTCCACACCTACTGTTGTTCAGTGGGGGGAGGGGGAGAGGTGGATATCATATGCTGGCTGCCCTTTCCTTACCATTTAGGTCATGAGGTCCTTGATGAGGGTCTGATATGGATAAGGAACTGGTATTGATTTTGATGGGAACCCTCTATTTTTGTTTAGCATGAGTATTTCTTATGGTGCACCACAAAAAACAATGACTGTTGGACTGATGGGTCTGCTAGGATGCAGATGGCGAGTAGTGATATCGCCACTAAATGAATTAACTCCAGTTGCATTAGGTATTGAAGTCAACATGAGGGTGACAGTCCTGCAGCCTAACCCTTTAAAATAACATCAGCAGTGACATCTTTAACATTTCTTTCCTTACAAGTTCTCTTAAAGGGTTTGTAAATGATTTTTTTTTATCGTAATAGCTTCCTTTACCTTAATGCAGAGCTGTTTTCATGTCCTCATTGTTCGTTTTTGCTCTCAAGTTGCTGTAATTCTTCTCTGATTTCCACACTTCCTGGTTGTCTGTTTCCTGATAACCACAGTCCTGGGAGCTTTCTCTCTGTGGTCACTAATCAAGGAGGTGTGATTACTGTGTGTCTAATACCCCACAGCACCAATCAGTTTCTTTTTACAAACCATCACTGCCCTGTATTGGCTCTGTGGCTCTGTACAGCACAGGCAGGAAACAACATGCAAAAACGAAACTAGAAACTGCAGGTACATTATATGATTGATTTTTATCTATTTTTAATAGTTTTTAAAAGTAATAAGTTAACTATTATGTCTCTATACCCTGTAAACAGTCATTTCAGCAAAAACATTCTTTTTATTTACAACTCCTTTAAAGAAGCCCTTGGTGTGAGAAATAATCTCCCTCCTGGGGTTGACTGAACAAACCTAGTCATGTGATTTATGATGTAGGGTCAACTTTCAGCCATATATCACCTTACACCTGACGATGCTGAAAAGGTAGCTGGGAGAAAAGTGTATATCTTTTTTTTTCAAAATGCAATAAAAAACATCCTAGCAATAGATATTTAACATAGGTCAGGTCATATAGTTCACCTTTGTTTAAGGCACAGTAACTAATTTTCACTGATCTGTATCTCTACAATGAACAAAACATGTGGATTGTATATTGAAAGAAAACAAATTGGAACTTGACTTGATTCTGCCAAAACCAGGATAATAGCACGCTGAGTGTTTTCCATTGCTCTACAAATCTGAGGATTACTGCCTAGAAGAATAGTATTTTATTGGAATCACTACAAGCATAATTATAGGCAATATTTACATATTTATTTCGTGAAAATTATAGTTTAAAAATGGAGTTGTGCATGCTGGATAACCCTCCTGCTCCTGGTGGAATCATAGCAACAAATAATACCTGTAATTATGGTGTCCTTTTATGAAAGTGCGGTAAAATACCGCTATTCAGTTCTCAGGCATTCTCAGGGGAGATCGCTCTCCTCTGAGTGCCTTTTTATGAAACTTTGTAGATCGCTTCTCATGTTGAGATGAGGAGCGATCTACAAACGGCTGAAAACTCCTGAGAACTGCTTCTCTCACTGTAATCTCGCGTGATTTAGCGGGATTACAGTATAAGGAAGTGAAAAATACACGTTGAACACGAATCAGCACACATTACACACCACATATTAATAAAGTTGCATTCCCACCAAACAATATACATTAACCTAATTATTAAAAAAACATTGTTGTTATCAATATTTAAGGCTCATACATGTGCCTATTTAAATGTGAATGGTGTATAGTAAATGAATGGAATCCCACATATGTAATGCACCATGCATATGCTATACACCATTCATATAAATGAAAAATACATTTATAATCTTTTTTTTTTTTTTTTTTTTTAAAGTATACAAATATAAACCCTGTATAACTGCAATAGAACAGTCCATGGGTAAAACCATATTTTAGGGTTTACATTTTTTTTTTTTAACTAATAAATTAAAAATGATATAAAAATTACTTTAATAATAGCATTTTAATGCAAGTAGAATTATTTATATGTATATATATATATATATATATATATATATATATCTATGTGTGTGTGTGTATATATATATATGTAGATATAGATATATATATATATATATATATATATATATATGTATGTGTATATATATATATACATATATGTGTGTGTGTATATATATATATATATATATATATATATGTTAATAAACATAGAAGTAAACACAAACACATATATATGCTATATGATTATATATATGATATATTATATATATACACACACACTATAAATCTCTAACCTGCTCATTTTGGGGTGTGTAATGGTGGTGAAAATGTGTTCTGACTCTATGGCTGCTTGTGTGTGAAGCATGGAAGTCAAAAGACTTCCTTCTTCCTCCACAATACTCAGCCAGCTTCGTGCTTCTCTCTCTGATTCTCCACCTCTGAGATGGTGAATCAGAAAGTGAGAATTCTGTCACAGATCGCCAGTGAGGTGCTGAGATCGCACCTTCATAAACTGGCCGTTTCTGTGACAGTCAGTTAGAGATTCTCACTGTGCTGAGATAATCAGTGGAGAACATGTTCTCATCTGATTACCTCAGTTTCATAAACTGTTTATGACCTGAGAACAGCGGTGAGAGTCAGGATCGCCGCTGATCTCACTTTCATAAAAGGACACCTAACTGTGTATGTCAATGTAACACTGCCATATGAATATAGGAACACTTTACCATGCAATCCTTCCAACTCTAACTCAACTGTGTTTTTAGGTGACACTAAGTTTTTTTATCTTGTTAACTAATGTCTTAATGATTTTGAGATACTTGCCTGGAATAAGAATGCTGATCAGAAAGGTCAAAATAAATTCTAAACTCCTAATCTGCTTAAGGCATACTTGTTCCTGATCAGTGACTTGGACAGTACACAATCCATTGGATTACCAATCATAGTCAGATTGTAGGCAGAGGCAGAGGGCAAGTAGATGTACCCAAGGTCACAGGGCTGCCCCGGGAGCTTGGATTCTTTGGGGCTATGCTAAGCAACTGTAACAGGAACCCTGTGCATCACACATGGAGTACTTTTCCTTTGGTGCCATTTGCATCAAAGCCTTGGGGCCTTAAGGTGGGCCTCCACTCTCAAAAATGAACATACACCATGTACACTTGCACAATAATTGTCCTCCAATTATTTCTCAGGTCCCTGTGCAAATGTAAATCTTCCCACTGTGATGTGCATTTAGGAGAGACATGCTGAGCCTTGTCCACAGCCACCTGTCCATCGTTTTTCCACTACCAATCCCCAGTAGCAGAGTGGGCCCTGCTGTGTACCTTGTAGGGCTATACACGTGCACTTGGCCTTGCTCTCAAACTTCTATACCTCTGTAAAGGATAGGGACCTCTGCAGCACGAGTCCACTCCTGTTGCTATAGGAGACAGGTCACAATAGAAGAAGAGCCGACAACATCTCTCTCATGCTAGGGGCTGGTCAACCCATAACAGGTACACGCTATCGACTGGCTGCTTGACTAACTGTAGACTTCCATTGCCCATGGCAACCACATGTAGAACTGCACTGGGCTGACTCCTTAAGTGCTGACTCTTCAAACCCCAGTGTGATAATGACCCAGCTGTAAGCCATAATAATGTGCTGGTTACTTGCACTGCACTCCTTTAAATAACTTTCGACCAGGCAGAAGGCAAATTCAACAATTTGCTGCATAAAAGTGCAAAACATTACAACAGATGAAAACAAGGGACTCAGTGAACAGGCAGAGCAAGTGTTACGTACCTGGTTACTAGAGTCTGGTGCAGGAGAGCCTCTCTTACGGCTCTGGTTCGCGAGCCACTGAAGTGGGAACAGCGGACTCGGAGCACAGAGGGGTAGGAGTGCCGAGGTGATGAAGAGTAGAAGCAGGTGGATGGATACCTCTGGTGTGGAGACATTGGAGATGCTGAAGACACTGAGGCGGAGGATGGGTCAGCGACCCGCACGAAAGCTGCGACTACTGTGGCACAAGCTGGTAGGGTAAGTAGGTATAGTGGACAGCTGGAACAGCAGGGTCAGACAAGCCGGGTCATAACAGGTAGGCAGGAGAATGCAGGCAGATGGCTGAAGCGTAGTCGGTTAAAGCAGGCAGGTAGGTCTGGCAACGGAAGGTCAATCAGGGTGGTCAAACAGAAGCCGGGTCAGGGGTTGGAGGGGTACGGATGGTCAGACAAGCCAAGTCAGAGTTCAATCAGGAGTTTCAGGCAGATGATCTAAACAACAGGTCTCAGATATGGATCCAGTCTCAAACTGCAATTAAGGCAGCAATGTGTTGCATACAGCAATGAGTTTTTAAAGGGTTCTTTGGCACCACGCCGATTAACGTGCACGTGCGTGCTCCCGCACGCGCCCTCGCTTCCTGTGCACCCGCGCGCACCCCACGAGCGTGGGACGTGCGACGGCGTGCAAACATGAAGGAAGACTGCATAGAGGAAGCCTGCATGGAGGAAGACTGCATGGAGGTGAGTCCCTGACAGCAAGACCAGGAAGCAGGCCAAGGTCCGTAACAGCTGGGCAGTGCAGTACAGGATCAGCAGGCAAAGAGCAGTCTAGTAAACAGGCCAAGACCAAAGAGATCAGGTGAACAAGGTTAAATCAGAAGCAAAGACAAAGTCCAGGAGAAAGCTGGGTCATACACAGGTAAATAGATTTAAAGGGTCACTAAAGGAATTTTTTTTTTTTTGCTAAATAGCTTCCTTTACCCTAATGCAGTCCTGGTTTCATGTCCTCATTGTTCGTTTTTGCTGTAATCCTTCTCTGTCCTGCACACTTCCTGGTTGTCTGTTTCCTTATGAAAAAAGTACTGGGAGCTTCTCTCTGTGGTCTCTAATCAAGAAGGTGTGATTACTGTGTGTCTAAAACCCCTTTAGAATCAGTTTAATTTTAAAAACAAACACTGCCCTGTATTGGCTCTGTCCTTCACAGAAGCATGAAACTAGATGAAAAATGAAACTGAAACTGCAGGCACATTATATGATTGATTTTTTTTTCAGCATCTTTGAGGTGCTTTAGGAGCGGTGTATATGCTTCTAAACTGAGAACGTTTTTTTTTGGTTTTATTGGAGATATTTCTTATAGCAAAAAGTACAAAAATACTGTGTTTTTTATTTTAATTGTCATTCTTTTGTTGTTTATAGCGCAAAAAAATTAAACCGCAGAGGTGATCAAATAGCACCAAAAGAAAGCTCTATTTGTGGGGGGAAAAGGGAAATCTTTTTTATTTGGGTACAGCATAGCACATAAGCGGAATTGTCAGGTAAAACGATGCAGTGCCATATTGCAAAAAATGGCCTGGTCAGGAAAGGGCAAATTCTTCCAGGGCTGAAGTGGTTAATTATAAGTGCATCTGGAATTTTTTTTTTCCTTGGTTTCCCTACGAAGCCTGTTGAGCATGCAAGTCATGGACACCAAATGCAGCTTTCTGTGATGGTGTGGCAACAATGCTGCACTGCTCTTGAATTCAGAGCAGAATTACCACTCTCGTGTAGGCTGTGACTGCTTACACTAAACTGTAGCATGTAGTTAGAACCTTTACAGCATCCCATACTGCTTTTATTATTATTCACGTGATCTTATTTTATTCATGGTTTTGTTCATTTTATTTTAAAATAAAACCTGTCACGGTTTATTTTGACCTGCACCATTTGGAGCACCTTTTTCTTTTTCTTCCATTTTGCCCATCTTGCCTTGTGAGCCCACTGGGGCTCTTTATATGCCCTGCATTGAAAGTCGCATCCCTCCGGTTCCTGTGATTGGTGGTATTCGTCTCATCGGATTCATACAGCCATCACCGTCTGGGGAGGTCGTCTGTGCAGAGATCTAGGTCCGTCGAGACCACTACACCTATAAGACTTACTGTTATCCAAAACAGCCGAGTCCACACCTTCTGGTAGGAGTACCCCTTATACTTTACTTTCCAATTTGATGCCTTGGTGATCCCTTCAGGCAACTGTATACTCAACGTCAATATATTTCTTCATCACTTTTTCTTCGGAATCCGTATTTATTAACTGATTGGTGTGATTTATTGATTTATTCAGTGTCAAAATTTTTGAGACACAGGGTTCTCACATGGACTTTATATATATACATAATTTGTGTGTATTCATTTTTTGTGTCATTATAATTATTGAGCACAATATCAATTAGCGCTGCACTATTGTTTTACCATTTCTTTTCACTTTGCTTGTTTGTGTGCTGGCTGCTTTTTCACGTATATGTTTAGTTTAGCGCAGTTTTTTCCCCCTGCTTCCAAGAACCTGGCCACACCTAGTCCTGCCACTGCTTTCTGGATTGATAGCACTTCCTCTGTTTCTGAAACCCTCCCTCTGTGTGCTGCAGTGTCTGGGACAAGGAGCATGTGAGACACAAATGAAGGAACATTTGGCTTAGTCAGGGAAGTTACTTTATGTGCCTTGTGTATCACCTTACCTGAACTTGGGATTTGTTTACCAGGGGTCTCAAACTGGTGGCCCTCAAGCTGTTGCGAAACTACAAGTCCCACCATGTTTCCACCATAGAATGCATTAAGGTGAAAAAACAGCAACCTTTACAACCCTTTTAAGGTTTGGCCTCATATTATATGGTTTGGGTAAATCTGAAGACAAAAATCTGCAGAAAATCTGTGTGTATGGGGCATTATTGTGAGCCTTCCTGTGTCTCTGTTGCTTTTGCTGAGGATGTCTGTGTCAGCCCACCCACAGCATCATAAGGACACAGGCAGAGCCAGTTGTATAAGTGGTGCAAGGTTATCCCTACTAATTTCACACATACTGTATCGTATTTACTTTTGGCAAAGCAGCCCAGAGCTGCTCGGTCTAGCCTAGATTATTTTTTTAAATGATTTGTATTTGTATAGAAGTCTGCATTAAATTGTGTTACATTGTAGAAGCCATGCAGTTTTTAAATGCAGTCTCTTTAGGATTGGCAAAGTATTTAGCACACACTGGTATGATCTTTTGATTGTGAATGGTTTAATTATATATGAGTACTTAGATTTAGGCTCCACAGTACGTCTCCTTTTACTTCAGGATTACCTTTCATGGAGGGGCTCATGCTGTACTCAGCTTACTATCATGCTGTTCTGGGTGCCCTGCATTGATCAGCTGCCAGCCTGTCAAGTTCTGGAATACACTTGTGTTCCCTCTGTTCTCATTTATATTATTATCTTTAGAAACATAGAATCTGATGGCAGATAAGTCCTTCCCATGTGCCCAATTTCTTTTTTTAATCTAAAGCAGACTTGTGCCTTACTTCATATATATGTGTCTCTTTAACTGTCTCTACTTTCAACAATTTCCCTTTGGGATTAATAAAATATTCTGATTCTGATTCTCATACATGTAAATCTTAGTTAACCCAACTGAAAGGGATACCGAGTGCAGGGATCCAGCAGCAGCAGCAGAGATGATCAGTTCATTGAAGCTGCACTTAGGAAACTGGAATCAGACTAAGTAACATTAAAATAATGTTTATTAATGCACATAACACCAATCCAATACCAACAGACCATAAGCAAAGCGAATGTAAAAATAAACATCAGTGTAGCAAAACCAAACTAATAACCTAAATATAATACACTATATATAAATAGAGGGAAGCTGACATAACAGGACATGTCCAAAACTGGGACTGGGCACAAGGAAGGCAGAGGTGGGGTAACAGGATACAGGGTATTAGATTCATGGTACAGGATAAGGCAGTGTAACGGAAACCCCAAATGGGAAAGGGGTTAACGCAGTTTAAGATATTCCATTCTGAACCCAAGACACTCCACAATCCGGCGAACACGACCCATACACATTCCCCTAGTAACGAGACACAGCTCTGTTTGAGGTTCAAAACAAATAGATCCTTAAATGAGAAAATCAGGCTCTTATATACAGTTAGTAAAATGAACAATGACTCAACTCCACCCACATCATCACACAATGAGCCCAACACACATCTTTTTTGGTAGACATTTTGTTACCGTCTCTGACATAATTTATATGAGCTAATTAACTAATCATTTACCCAGACAAGGTGACTCAGAGACATAACCTTTCAAGGTAGACATCCCGGCTCCTCTCATCTGCTATACAATACACATTATTTTAGTAGACATAATTTACATGAGCTAATTAACTACAGCTGATATGTCAGACATCTGACTGTCTGTTAACTTGCAATACACATTTATCATCAATAGACCTTCACACAATACAGGGTCAATTAGCACATCACAATAGAAGGCCTTTAGAAGCCATACTAGATTCATTTACATCACAACAGACGACATTAACACCTCACAGTATGTGTTCCGACATTGAATGAGTCACTTTTTAAATTAACCTGTTGAGTTCAGAATCAACAACCTGTAAATAGTTCTTACAGATACCCTGGAATATATTGTGGATTACATACCCATGTTAAAGCAATCCAAGATATAATTTCTCAGTCATTCTATGCCCCTAGTGGACATAGGGTGATTTTAGAGGTCATCGGTGAAGCTGAAACAGGAGTATCTCATACTTTGTAAGAGCTTCTGGATTCCACGGGCCCTCCAGTTACAGGCAGGTATCAGGATAAGCAATAAGCAGGATAAGCAATAAGCAGTGTCTACCTTGGATTGGACACCACTCTGTCTCTCAGCCACTGCTTTTCTTCCCAGTTGAATTACACCCAACATCATTTAACTCACTTTCTGTGAGCCCAGGTTGTTAAGGTTGTGCCCTACACATTGCACTCAGGGTATTATGCTGCAGAGAGCAGTGCCACACAGGGCTGTGGCACCCTTTAGGCCAATTAAGACAGCACTCATGGGGGCATGATGGGATTGGCACTAAGGCTAAAGTGAACATATATCCCATCCTCAGATGAAGCTCAAAAAACACACATGGGCAGAACTACCACCTAGGTGGCCATCTTTGCCATGGAGGGCATTAAACATTGATGCTTTAGGTGGCATCCACCCTTGCACTGGCTCTGGTGCCATGTCAGTAGGTTCTGCCGCTCTCTGCCGCATTAGGGTCTGCCTACAAAGGTGTTTTAAACTAGATTGTAGCTGATAACTGCTGCAGAACTTATTTATGTTGCTGCTGTGGTATGCTTCTGCAATGTGGACAGGGTTAACTGAATATACATTAATGCAGAAGTGCAGCAGCCATCTTTAAGGGGACCACTTTGCAATCCTCATCTGTGGAGTATCCCCAGTGTGGGAGGCAGCCATGTTGACTGTATATGATTTGATTCTGAAGGGGATTGACTAAGGCCGCGTACACACGAGGAGACATATCCGATGAAAACGGTCCGACAGACCGTTTTCATCGGACATGTCTCCTGGGATGTTTTTGTTTGATGTGTGTACACACGATTAAACCAAAATCCCTGACGACAGACAGCGCAGTGACGTTGACGCCACCATGTCACCAAACCAGGAAGTTAAATACTTCCACGAATGCGTCAAATCCATTCGACACATGCAGGAGATTTCGGTCCGCTGGTTAGGTGTACTAACCAGCGGACATATCCGACAGACCGCTTTCCAGCAGACAAGTTTTAAAGCATGCTTTAAAACTTTTGTCTGCTGGAAACCTGTCTGCTAGCCCGTACACACGATCGGATATGTCCACTGGAACTGGTCTGCGGACCAGTTTCAGCAGATATGTTTGATCATGTGTAGGTGGCCTAATACGACAGAGCAAGGAGAAGTGGGTCTGCAGACTGGTGAGGAAAGGGAAAAGGACTGTCTGGAAGAAAGGACATGTGAGGGAAAAAGACTGAGATGTTACTACTGGTTAGGGATGAGCTGAACACCCCCGCGTTCGGTTCGCACCAGAACCTTCGAACAGACCGAACATTCGCGCAAACATTTAGAACCCCATTGACATCAATGGGACTCAAACGTTCAAATTCAAAAGTGCTCATTTTAAAGCCCCATATGCAAGTTATTGCCGGAAAACGTCTTTGAGAACCCAGGTCTTGCCCCAGGGAACATGTATCAATGGAAAAAAGTTTTAAAAACTGTAGTTTTTTCTGGAGCAGTGATTTTAATGAAGCAGCATCATTAAAATCACTGCTCCAGAAAAAACAACCATTTAAAATAAATAAATTCTCAAAGACGTTTTCACGGGCATACTATAGACACCCAGCAGGTACAATATTTAAAGGAATTTTCATTTTTTATTTTTTATTTAAGCATCATGATGCTTAAATAAAAAAATAAAAAAATGAAAAATTCCTTTAAATATTGTACCTGCTGGGTGTTTATAGTATGCCTGTGTAGCTTTATGGTGCACACTGCAGAGGACACAGGCAATACACCACGTGAGAATACTGCAGCAATCAACTACCTGCTAGTAAATTAAGAAGAACTGATCTAGCTAAACTATACCGTGTATAAATATATGTACAACACCTGGGATGCATATACAGTGCGGAAAATAAGTATTTGAACACCCTGCTATTTTGCAAGTTCTCCCACTTGGAAATCATGGAGGCGTCTGAAATTGTCATCGTAGGTGCATGTCCACTGTGAGAGACATAATCAAAAAAAAAAAATTCCAGAAGTCACAATGTATGATTTTTTTAACTATTTATTTGTATGATACAGCTGCAAATAAGTATTTGAACACCTGAGAAAATCAATGTTAATATTTGGTACAGTAGCCTTTGTTTGCAATTACAGAGGTCCAACGTTTCTTGTAGTTTTTCACCAGGTTTTCACACACTGGAGGAGGGATTTTGGCCCACTCCTCCACACAGATCTTCTTTAGATCAGTCAGGTTTCTGGGCTGTCGCTGAGAAACACGGAGTTTGAGCTCCCTCCAAAGATTCTCTATTGGGTTTAGGTCTGGAGACTGGCTAGGCCACGCCAGAACCTTGATATGCTTCTTACAGAGCCACTCCTTGGTTATCCTGGCTGTGTGCTTCGGGTCATTGTCATGTTGGAAGACCCAGCCTCGACCCATCTTCAAAGCTCTAACTGAGGGAAGGAGGTTGTTGCCCAAAATCTCGCAATACATGGCCCCCCTCATCCTCTCCTTAATACAGTACAGTCGCCCTGTCCCATGTGCAGAAAAACACCCCCAAAGCATGATGCTACCACCCCCAATGCGTCACAGTAGGGATGGTGTTCTTGGGATGGTACTCATCATTCTTCTTCCTCCAAACACGGTTAGTGGAATTATGACAAAAAAGTTCTATTTTGGTCTCATCTGACCACATGACTTTCTCCCATGACTCCTCTGGATCATCCAAATGGTCATTGGCAAACTTAAGACGGGCCTTGACATGTGCTGGTTTAACCTCTTTCCCACAGCGCCATAAGCATTTTACTGCTACGGCGCGGCGGGGTTATCTTGGGACGACGTCCCTGGGACGTCGTCCTTCACTTTCGCGATTGCGCGTCCCCTGGGACGCGCTCGCGAAAGTGTCCGTGCTCGCCGGGTCTAGAAGACCCGGCGTATCACGGATCACAGTAAATTGCCGCTGATCGCAGCCGTTTACCACGTGATCGCGCCGTCATTCAACTTGTAAACAAACCGGCGTCATTTGATGACGCCGGTTCCTCCCTCTCCTCCCTCTCCTCCCTCTCTGTACAGTGTGCGAGGAGAGGGGGGGGAGGAGCGGGGTGTCAGCAGCTGAGCTGTGGCTGGATCTGTGACAAATGCAGTCACAGATCCAGCCATCCCTCAATCCATCCCAGCTCTGCAATACCCCAGTACCCAGCAATCCCCCCAGTAACCAACAATCCCCCAGTACCCAACAATCCCCCAGTACCCAACAATACCCCAGTTCCCAACAATACCCCAATACTCAGCAATACCCCAGTACTCAACAATACCCCAGTACTCAACAATACCCCAGTACTCAACAATACCCCAATACTCGGCAATACCCCAATACTCGCCAATACCCCAGTACTCGGCAATACCCCAGTACTCGGCAATACCCCAATACTCCCTACTCGGCAATATACCCCCGTACTCGCAATACCCCAGTACTGTACGGCAAAACCCCAATACTCGGCAATACCCCAGTACTTTGCAATACCCCAGTACTCGGCAATACCCCAGTACTCGGCAATACCCCAGTACTCGGCAATACCCCAGTACTCGGTAATACACCAATACTCGACAATACCCCAATACCCTGCATGATACTTTGCAATACCCCAATACTCTGCAATACCCTGTGCGATACTCTGCAATACCGCCTATGGGGATTTTTAAGTGGCGAAGTTTGGCGCCAATCCACGAGTGTGCGCAATTTTGAAGTGTGACATGTTGGGTATCTATTTACTCGGCGTAACTTCATCTTTCACATTATGAAAAAAATTGGGCTAACTTTACTTTTTTGTTTTGTTTTAAGCACAAAACAGTTTTTTAAAAAACACGCGTTCAATAAATTTCTGCGAAAATACCGTACGAGATAAAAAGTTGTAACGGCCGCCATTGTATTCTCTAGGGTCTTTGCTAAAAAAGCATATATAACGTTTTGGGGTTCTATGTCATTTTCTAGCAAATAAATGATGATTTTTCCATGTAGGAGAGAAATGTCAGAATTGGTCTGGGTGTTCCAGAACGCCTGATGGCGTTCCCTGCATGTTGGGCCTCTGTATGTGGCCACGCTGTGTAAAAGTCCCACACATGGGGTATCGCAATACTCGGGAGGAATAGCAGAATGTGTTTTGGGGTGTAATTTGTGGTATGCATATGCTGTGTGTGAGAAATAACCTGCAAATATGACAGAAACAAGTTTTTTTTTTTTTTACAGAATTTTCAGTCGTTTTTCTTTTATAGCACAAAAAATAAAAACCCCAGAGGTGATCAAATACCACCAAAAGAAAGCTCTATTTGTGTGAAAAAAGGACAAAAATTTCAAATGGGTACCAATGTTGTATGACTGAGTAATTGTCATTCAATTGTGAGGAGCACCGAAAGTGAAAATTGGTCTGGTTAGGAAGGGGGGTTTAAGTGCCCAGTGGTCAA
>JAJQKJ010001781.1:0-52500 GCA_029574335.1 Rana kukunoris
TTACACCATGCAATGAGAGTTTGTGTGAGCAGTCCGTTTACCCTTTGTGTAATTCAGTTGGGTAAAGGGGTTTAAGTCAGTTGGCCAAAAGCTGAAGGCGAACAGCTGAGTGAATTGTCTAATGCTGATAATGTAATAGGGGTGATCACTAAGCAGGATATGCAATTCCCCTTAGCAACAGTATACAAGGCTGCAGAGGTGTCCTTAGAAATCTCCAGGGAGCTCTGTGTGTTGGAGCCAGAGGTTGCCTGGGACAACTGTGGTGCTTCTCTGATGGATAAGAGGGTACTTGACCTTGGTGATGAGAAAAATGGTAAAACTCAAATGTTTGAAATTGTAGTGATATGGGTTACTGCAGTCTGTCACTGCTGGCAGAAAAACTCCTCATGAGTTTAATGAAGCTCCACCCGAGCAAAGTGATAAAGTCATGTTATTGCAGCCTGCCGTGTTTAAAAATGTGTCTGCTGTGAAGCCACTCTGTCCTGTGTCTCCTTTGGCAGTTGGAGTAGTACTGCATAGTACCTCTGATGGGAGCACAGAGGAAAGTAGACTGGGACAGATGGGCAACAAATCTGTTAGCTTTATTGAAAGAAGGCTCATTGTTCAACAGTGGAGTGGACACAATTTCTGCTATGCTTAATGGAGAGGCTGCAAGACCGGTAGACGCAGGTACGTTGGCTTTTGCAGAAGTTAACCCTCTTCATTTGGAAGGCTCTGAAAAGGGCACATACATAGAGGTTTTGTACACAGCAAAAGAGATGAATGTTAAGCATCAGGATGATGGGGGGTAGTGGATAGCGACTTGGAAGGGCTTAGTGTGGCTGAAAGTGAGAGGATGAGTGTGACACATGCGATTTGCAATGCTCAGGGGAAGCCGCAAGTTGTGTCAGTTGCCTCTGAGGTAGGAGGTCTCTAAGTGCCTCAGCCTCTCACGCCTTAGCAAATGAGGCCCTCAACTTCATTGGTAAAGGAAAAGTTCCTTGAGTTTTGTGTTTAGATGCGGCATGTCTAAACATAACGAAGGTGTTGTTGGAATTGTTGAAAATCTTTCCAATGTACACCTGCATGTATCCACAAGCAGAGGGGCGACAAGGTACTGCCTAGTACCAATCGGTGGACACAGGTGGTACAGGCGATGTTAAGAAATGTTGATGAAAATTGGTTGCTGCACTTTTAGTTAATTTTGTGGAAAGTTGTCTCAGTTCTCTTTGAGAGTGCTTCCAGCGGCAATTATGTGCAGAAGGCGCTCAGGGGAATTGCTAGAAGAATCAGAAATATTAGACATAGTGGAAGTTTCTCCGTATGCTGGTGCAATGATGTGCATGCCTGCTGGTGCGGTCCGAGGTGCGCTGTCTGAGCAGCGGTTGGTATATGGCGCGTGGACTGTCTCACCCGCTAGACCTCATGTAAAGGAAAGGGCCCGGAACAGACATGGCAGTAGTGGGAATTCAGTCCATCACTCGCAGAGAGGTGCAGTTTGAGGTACCCAGAGACACTTTGACAGGAAATAACAGTGATGGTAACTGTAACGGACAAGTGTATGAGAAGCACTGTCAGACAACTCTGAGCCATTGGTCGAGGTACCAATGGACACAGAAATGGTTGAAGACATTGGTGTGGAAAAATGTGGCGAAAAGTGTGTGTTGTTAGGACAATTGATATTGGCGTGTTGGACAACAGGGGGCGATGTGAAACTGCGGGACTGTCCCATAGGGAGTAACTGGCTTGCCTGTAGGTTGGTCCCTCATAGACAACCTTAGACCTGCATTAAAAGCGGCAAATCACATACTCCCATACGAGAAGATTAATGCTCTGACGAGGTAGAGGAAACACCTCAAATATCATTAGAATTGATGGATGTGAAACTCCATCACACTTTATGGCGCTTACACAAAATGTCTCACTGAAAATTCGAACGTTCAAGAACGCTTGAGTAGGTGAACAGTGACGAACACGTGTGATGAGCTTGTTAGGATAGGTAGGATTTTTACGAGTCGGAAATTGCATACAGAATGATCTGAATTCGACCCAAAAATTTTGTTGGTCGGGAAAAAAGTGAGAAAGAACAAGCAGATCTAAACATTTGTTGGTCGGATATTGTAATTATCGGGAAATATTACCGCCCGTCGTGTGTACGCAGCAACATTAGTGGTAATGAATAATGTATAAGAGGGCAAATACAGGAGGTTACCTCCATTTATGGAACTTAAGAGGGGGAAGTGGAGGCGTGCAACCAGGGTAATTGGTAGGGTTGTCCCGATACCGATACCCGCAAATACCCCCGATACCTGAATAGAATACTTGACCCTTGGTGTGCATTTATCAATATAAAAAAAAAAAGTTATGGATAACGATGAAATGTGATATTGTTAATGTTTGTAAATGCAGATTTATGAAAAAAAAATATATATATATACACTCTTACTTGCAGATGCTACCTGTGGCCCTGCCCAAAGACTTCTTCACCCAACTGTCTAGCATGATGGCTGGGTTTGTTTGGAATGCCCAGAGACCACAAATATCTAAGAGTACTGAGAAGCCCGAAACACACAGCTAGTTTGGGTATCAAAGATAAACAGATATTATAGGGCCATAGTCTAAAAGAGGATGCTAAACAGGCTAACCATACACATTCCAAGCTTTGAGTCTCTATGGAGAAGTATATGGCAGGTAGTAACTTGCCCTGTGGTAGTCTCAGGAACACAGGGGGCTGTCGGCTGGCACGTCTCCTTGACGACTCATATGCTTAAAGTATGGGACCAAATCAACCAAATGCTACTGTGGCCCAATCTGTGTCCTCACTGGATGGTTTCCTTTGGTTCCATCCTGGAGACTGGCGTGAATGACAGCATATGCCCTTCTTTCTGCCCCCCCCCCCCCCACTTTTCTTCTTGCCACTTTCTAAAGGTTTCTATATTTTAAGAACTGGTTTAAAGCGGATGTTCCATATATATTTATTAAAAGTCAGCAGCTACTAACACTGTAGCTGCTGACTTTTAATAAGGACACTTACCTGACCTAGCCGCAGCGATGTGGCCCCCCCCCCCCCCCCCCCCCGCCGTGGCCGATCCTCGATCCTACTGTGGATGGCAGCTCCAGGCGCCGCCATCCACAGTAGGGGAAACAGGCAGTGAAGCCGTGCGTCTTCACTGCCCATTTCTACTGCGCATGTGCGAGCAGCACGGCACTTTGCGAATGGGCAGGCTGCTTTCTGGGACACACACAGTTCCCAGAATGCAGCGTGCCCCATTCACAACAAGAGACCGAGTGTAGGAGGAGGAAGAGAATCCACCGCAGAGGATGAAGAGGCAGATTCGGCACTTCCGCATAGCAACAGCTATTTAGGGTGAGTACATTTTTATTTATTTTTTCCCATTTATTTTTTATTTATTTATTTTTAGATTTTTGGTGGAAATTTTTTTTTCAGGTGGGAACTCCACTTTAAATGTTTACCTACGCAAGTTTCCCTCGTTGGGCAGGCACTGTGTTTTTTTCCCCCTTGGATGTTTCCAGAGTGCCTTGGTGTTTCCGACCTGGGTGTTGTGCTAGGGGAGGCCTAGCGTCCACAGCCTCCCTCCCCTGGTATGGGGCCCAGGGGAAACCTACTTGCAATCCATGTTGTTATTCATAGGCCTTGATTAGTCCAAGACTGTCAGGACTATTGGGGTTAAAAAGAATAGAAGGCCAGTATATGTATACATACATATATACACTATGAGCAAAGCCACCTTGCTTGGAAAAAAAAAAAATAGGATTTGTTGTACTCACCGTAAAATCCTTCTCTCCGGGTCTCCGAGTTCATGGATTGACTCGGAGACTTCATGGATGGATTTCTCCGAGTCCATGTATGGACACAGCTCCTTAAATCTTATCAAGTGGGTTATGTTCCCTGTTTAGGAGAGGACTAGGCAGAAACCGGTATTCTGTTCTACTTAACCCAACCGAGAACAACCTTACCAAGTATAGTAAAAGCAATGAAACAATACGGAGAGTTGTCTAATTTTAAAATGAATTCTACTAAATCTGAAACACTGAGTATCAATATAACCAAGGAAGAACAAGCCAGGTACCAAAAGGAGTTCCTATTCGTATGGGGGGAAAGGAAATAAAATATCTAGGGGTAGAAATAGCAATATCAAAAAGGAGAGAATGTACAAGATACATTTTATACCAATTACTGGAAGATATTAAAAACAGAACTGGGCAGACTTACAGCAGGACATATATCCTGGGGGGATGAATATACTAAAAATGGTAATATTGCCGAAAATTACTTATAAGATACAGATGTTACCAATAGCCCTACCCCAGAAGTTTTTCAAATCCATACAAACATTATTTCTAAAATTTATTTGCCAAGGGGAAAAAAGCTTGCATCAGCTGGGCAACTTTAACCACTTGGAAACCGCATCACGTCCAAAGACGTGAACAGCACGGACCTGAGGCGCCGGGGTCACGTCTTTGGACGTGATTTGCTTGTAATTCCCCGCGCGCGCCACAGGGTGGCGCGCGGCGGGGGAAAAACAGTCCCGACGCATCACCGAGGATCCGATGCGTGTACCCGGCGGCCGCGATGTCCGTCAGGTACACGCGATCGTCGGTGAGACAGCAGGGACGTGGAGCTCTGAGTGTAAACACAGAGCTTCACGTCCTGTCAGTGAGGTGACAGATGCTGTTTCTCTTGTACATAGGGAGACAGCATCGATCACCTCCCCCAGTCACCCCCCTCCCCCCATACAGTTAGAACACACCCAGGCAATACATTTAACCCCTTCCTCACCCCCTAGTGTTAACCCCTTCAATGCCAGTCACATTTATACAGTAATTAGTGCATTTTTATAGCACCGGTCGCTGTATAAATGTGAATGGCGCCAAAAATGTGTCAAAAGTGTCCGATGTGTCCGTCGCAATATCGCAGTCCCAATAAAAATCGCAGATCGCCGCCATTACTAGTAAAAAAAAAATCATAATTATGTCCCCTATTTTGTAGGTGCTATAACTTTTGCGCAAAGCAGTCACTTATTGTGATTTTTTTTTTTTTTTTTTTTTACAAAAATACGTAGAAGAATACGTATCGGCCTTAACTGAGAAAAAAATATATAAAAAAAAAAAAAAAATTGGATATTTATTATAGCAACAAGTAAAAAATATATATATATTTTTAAATTGTCGCTCTTTTTTTCATTATAACGCAAAAAATAAAAACCGCACGGGCGATCAAATACCACCAAAAGAAAGCTCTATTTGTGGGGAAAAAAGGGACGCCAATTTTGTTTGGGTGCCACGTCGCACTACCGCGCAATTGTCAGTTAAAGCGACGCAGTGCCGGAAGCTGAAATTTCGCCTGGGCACGAAGGGGGTTTATGTGCCCAGTAAGCAAGTGGTTAAAAAAAAAAAAAACACAAAGGGGGTTGGGGAGCACCAGACTTAAAAAGTTATTATCAAGCAATAAATCTCACTAGAGTAATAGTAAAAAAGCAAAAAAGGTGGGTAGGCATGGAATGCCAGATAAGGCTGCACTAGGAAATATCATCTGGATTCCAGATAAATACAGGGAGTTAGGCCCCTTTCACATTGAGGCGTGGAGCTGCGGTGACGGTATAGCCGCGCTATTTGTAGCGCCGCTATACCGTCGTGTTTACCGCGATATTCGGGCGCTAGCGGTGAGGTTTTAACCCCCGCTAGCGGCCGAAAAAGGGTTAATACCGCCCGCGTTGCGGGCGGTATTACCGCGCTATTACCGCGGTTTCCCATTGATTCCAATGGGAAGGCGCGCTATAGGAGCGGTGAACACACCGCTCCTATACCGCGGTAAAGATGCGGCTAGCAGGACTTTTGGAGCGTTCCTGCTAGCGCACCGCTTCAGTGTGAAAGCCTTCGGGCTTTCACATTGAACACTACAGGGCATGATTTTTCATGCGGTATAGCAGCGCTATTTTTAGCGCTGTACCGCATGAAAAACGCCTCAATGTGAAAGGGGCCTACTTTCTCCGAGAAGCCCTGTGTTCTCAGCAACTGTTCCTCAGATACCACGCAGTTAGGTTTAGTCTGTCTACCTGCGGATGAAGAATGGGACCCTGTGATATTAGATCCCTCCTGCTGGGAAGATGAAATGGGGAGAGAATGGCCAGACTTTTCAGAATGGCAAACCAAGGTCTTTTCGGCCAAAAAGGAGCAACCAAAATTAGATCGGTTCTTTCCGACCGAAATTTCTGAAGGACTGCTGCTATCATCCTTATTGGAGGGAAAGCGTAGCAGCTGTTGAACTTCCATGTTTTGGAAAAATCATCTATCCCTGTAGCCCTGTCTCCTGGATGGATCGCGAAGAACTGGATTACCTTCTTGTTCCTTTCGGAGGCGAAAAGGTCCACCTCCAGCTGACCCCATTTCTGCACTATTTGAGCGAAAACCTCCTCGTGTAGTGCCCACTCGTCCTGACTCACCTGTTGACGGCTCAGATAATACGCTAGGGAGTTCTGGGTGCCTTTTAGGTGGACCGCTGTCAGTGAAGCCAGATTTGTTTCTGCCCAGGAAAAAATTTTGTTGGCTATAGCCTGAAGAGCAGGACTTCTCGTGCCCCCCTGCTTGTTCACATATGCCACAGTTGTTGCATTGTCTGTGCGAACCTGCAGATGTCGCCCTTTCAGGCTTGTCTGGAACACTTCGATTGTTTTCAGGACTGCCAGGAGCTCTCTCTGGTTTGAGGAACGTTCTGCCTCTCTTGGAGACCATGTTCCCTGGGCCACTGCCTCCCCCAGGTGGGCTCCCCACCCCCAGGCACTGGCATCTGTAGTTACTACTGTTTCTACCGGCAGCGTCCGGGTTAGACCTTTGTCTAGATTGTGGTGCGTTCGCCACCACCATAGAGTCCTTTTGACTCGGGATGAGATTGGAATCTGGACCTCCAAGTCTTGACTTTGGCCACTCCAAAACCGAAGCATTAGTTGCTGCAACGGACGTTGATGGAACCTTGCCCAGGGTACCGCTGGAAAACATGCCGTCATAAACCCCAGTACCCTCATAACTTGTCTGACCGAAGCCTCTCGGTTGGACTGTAACTGGGCTGCTGCTTGTTCTACCTTTACCATCTTTTCTTCTGGGAGATAACATTTTCTCTCTACAGAAGATATCCTGTAACCTAGGTACAGAACCTCCTGGGATGGGGTCAATTGAGACTTGTCTCGGTTGATTATCCAGCCGAGAGAGGAGAGAAAGTTCTGAGCTTCCTGCAAATCCTTTTCCAGCTGTTGGGCTGATCCTGCCACGAACAGGAGATCGTCCAGATAAGGAATTACAATTATCGCCTTGTTTCTCAGCGGTGCTAGAGCCTCTGCCAGGACCTTCGTGAAAATTCTTGGCGATGAGGACAGACCAAAGGGAAGGGCTTGGAACTGGAAATGTTTGATCTCCGAGTTCACTTTCACCGCTACCCTGAGGAACTTTTGGAAGTCCCAATGAATTGGGACGTGCAAGTAGGCATCCCTGAGGTCCAGGGTGGCCATGTAACACCCTGGAAACAGAGACCTTGCCACTGTGAAAATTGACTCCATCTTGAACTTTTTGTACTTTACAAATTTGTTCAGGGGACGAAGATTCAAGATCATTCTGAATTTTCCCGATGGCTTTTTTACTACAAATACATGGGAATACGTCCCTAGACCCTGTTCCTTTTGTGGGACCTGAATTAGAACTCTTTGGTCTACTGATTCCCCTAGAGATAGGCCCAAGGCCTCTGCCTTCTCTCTGTCCCTCGGAAGCTGGGTAATCAGAAAACTTGGAGGGGGTGTCATCGTGAACTCCAACTTGTATCCGTTCCTGATTATGTTTAAAATGAACGGACTTGAAGTTGCCCTGGTCCATTGTGGGAGAAACTGCCCCAATCTTCCTCCCACCGGGACGCAAGAGTCACTGTGGCTTGGGGGTGGTTTGAGGAGGATTAAACAATATTCCTCCTCTCCCCCTACCTTTATGGCCTGCCCAGTGTTTCTTTGGTTGGCCTTCCTTTTGCAGGTTTTGTTTGAAACCTCGAAAAAAACGTCTTCCCTCCGCTTTTTTCTTTCTCTCAGGAAAAGCCTTTTTTCTGTCCTGGGTCCTTTCTAGCGCTTCCTGTAGTCCTGACCGAAAAAGGTGGTCACCTGAAAAGGATAACCCACATAGTTTTAACTTGGAGGCGGCATCACCTGTCCAAGTTTTCAGCCACACTGATCTTCGGGCTGCGTTTACCAAGGCTGCTGATCTGGCTGCCAACTTAACTAATTCTTCAGAGGCATCCGCCAGAAAGCCTACCGCTTTAAAAAGAAGAGGGAAAGATTTTAATATTTCCTGTCTAGATGTACCCGCCTGAATGTGGGTTTGCAACTGAGTAAGCCAACATTCTAGATTTCTAGCTACACAAGTTGCTGCTAGTGCGGGCTTCAGACTTATTGAAGAGGTATCCCAAGCTCTCTTCAACAACAAGTCCCCTCTCTTATCCATCGGGTCCTTCAAGGCCCCCAGATCATCAAAGGCCAGATCCGTTTTTCTTGATATCCTGGCCAAAGGGGCATCTAATTTTGGAACCTTGTTCCATGGCTGAGACCCATCCGAATCAAAGGGGAATCTCCGTTTAAGGGAGCCTGAAAAGAATGGTCTTTTTTCAGGTTGTTCCCACTCCCGCAGAATTGTGTCAATCAGGGATTTGTGTACAGGAAAAACCCTGGATCTATTTGCACTAGACCCCTGATACATGAGGTCGTGCTTGGAGAGCTGAACCTGTTCCTCACAGATCTCCAAGGTATCATAAATAGCCTTTAGTAGGTCTCCTACATCTTCCAAGGACAATTTGTACCTAGCAGCGGTGGAGGAATCATCTTCTGCCACAGAATCTGATGCTGATCCTGCCTGAGAGGAAGCAATAGACCTAGGCGTCTGCTCCCTGTACTCCTCCTCCTCTTGAGTCTGGGACAGGGCAGGCATACTAGATGCTCTAGGTAGGGACGAGGCGGGACCCTGCATCCTGTCTATCAGTCCTTTAAAAGACTGAAATGTGGACGCCATTTCCTCCTTAACAGAGGATAATAACTGATGGCAAGCAGTAACTGAGTCATCCTTTATCAGACTGCTAACACATTCTGGGCATAACGGCTTGTCCCAACTGAAACCTAGCTTTGTCCCACAGAAGGCACACTTTCTCCTGAGGCATGAACACACCGCCGTCGACCAGGGGTCCCACTCTCGCTGAGCCAAGGCAGCGGTGACCATCAGCGACGCTCTGTACCCCTGGGCCAGAGGCGTGCTGTAGGAGGTAGGTTCAGCTCTCACTCCCACCAAGGGAGAAACTGGGGGAAAAAATAGCCACGTTCCCAAATGTGCTCCTTCCCGTCCGGCAGGAAACACAAAAACTGAGGAGAAGGCCTGGAGGACCTCCTTTTATGATTTGGGGGAATGTGTTTCCTGTCCCGGAGGGAGGAGCCATATATCTCAGGGCTGTCCTGGAAGACGAGGGGGGAAAAATACATTCTGCTGCTTCTCCTGAGTACGGGGATACCACTTGTGGGACTTTTTGGGAGCTTAGCCGCGTACAGGACCCCGAAAACCAATCACCGGCTTCAAGATTTCTAAGGACATACATTTTTGATTTCACTCACACAAATCTTGAAGTCGGTGATTGGTTTTCGGGGTCCTGTACGCGGCTAAGCTCCCAAAAAGTCCCACACGTGGTATCCCCGTACTCAGAAGAAGCAGCAGAATGTATTTTGGGGTGAAATTCCACATAACCATGGCATGTGTGAGAAATATATTATTTAGTGACAACTTTGTGCAAAAAAAAAAAAAAAAAAAATCAGTTGTCATATTCCCGCAACTTGTGTCAAAATATAAAATATTCCATGGACTCGACATGCCTCTCAGCAAATAGCTTGGGGTATCTACTTTCCAAAATGGGGTCATTTGGGGGGGTTTTGTGCTATTTTGGCATTTTATGGCCTTCGAAACTGTGATAGGTAGTGAGGAGTGAAATCAAAAATGTGCACCCTTAGAAATGCTGAAGGCGGTCCTTTGGTTTTACGTGGCTAGGCTCCCAAAAAGTCCCAAACATGTGGTATCCCCATACTCAGGAGAAGCAGCAGAATGTATTTTGGGGTGCAATTCCACATATAACCATGGCATGTGTGAGCAATATATCATTTAGTGACAACGTTTTGTATTTTTATTTTTTTTGTTATTATTCAATCACTTGGGACAAAAAAGAAATTAAAATATTGAATGGACTCAACATGCCTTTTTAGCAGTTTCCTTGGGGTGTCTACTTTTCAAAATGGGGTAATTTGGGGGGGGGGGGGGGTTGTACTGCTTTGCCATTTTAGCACCTTAAGAAATGAGATAGGCAGTCATAAAATTAAAAGCTGTGTAAATTCCAGAAAACGTACCCTAGTTTGTAGACGCTATAACTTTTGCGAAAACCAATAAATATAAGTTTATTGCGTTTTTTTTTTGTTTTTTTTACTAAAGACATGTGGCTGAATACATTTTGGCCTAAATGTTTGACTAAAATTGAGTTTATTCGATATTTTTTACTTTGTTATAAGAAAAATCATTTTTTTGAAATTTACAGTCTGTTTATATCACAAAAAATAAAAAATCGCAGAGGCAATCAAATACCATCAAAAGAAAGCTCTATTTGTGGGAATAAAAGGACGCAAGTTTCGTTACGGTAAATTATTGCATGACCGCGCAATTACCAGTTAAAGCAGTGCCAAATTGTAAAAACACCTTAGGTCTTTCAGTAGCATATTGGTCCGGTCCTTAGGTGGTTAAAGAAATTTTTTTTTTTGCATTTAAGTCTAAATATGAGATCTGAGGTCTTTTTGACCCCAGATCTCATATTTAAGTGGACCTGTCATGCTTTTTTCTATTACAAGGGATGTTTACATTCCTTGTAATAGGAATAAAAGTGATTCATTTTTTTTTTCAGTGTAAAAAATTATAAAATAAATAACAAAAAAAAAAAAAAAAAAATTTTTAAAGCGCCCCGTCCCGACGAGCTCGTGCACAGAAGCGAACTCATACGCGAGTAGCGCCCGCATATGAAAACTGTGTTCAAACCACACAAGTGAGGCATTACCGCGATCATTAGAGCGAAAAAGCAATAATTCTAGCCCTAGACCTCCTCTGTAGCTCAAAAAACTGCAACCTATAGAATTTTTTTAAACATCGCCTATTCAGATTTTTAAGGGTAAAAGTTTGACGCCATGCCACAAGCGGCCGGAATTTTTTAAGCGCGACATGTTGGGTATCATTTTACTCGGCGTAACAATATCTTTCACGATATATAAAAAATTGGACCAAAATTTATTATCGTCTTATTTTTTTTTTAATTAAAAAAAAGTAATTTTTTTCCAAAAAAAGTGCGCTTGTAAGACGGCTGCGCAAATACGGTGCGACAAAAAGTATTTCAATGATCACCATTTTATTCTCTAGGGCAGGGGTGTCAAACAGGCGGCCCTCCAGCTGTTGCAAAACTACAAGTCCCATGAGGCATTGCAAGGCTAACAGTTACAAGCATGACTCCCACAGGCAGAGGCATGATGGGACTTGTAGTTTCGGAACAGCTGGAGGGCCGCCAGTTTGACACCCCTGCTCTAGGGTGTTCGAAAAAAAAATTAAATTATATATATAATTTGGGGGTTTTAAGTAATTTTCTAGCAAAAAAAAAAGTTTTAGTCTTGTAAACACCAAATCTGAAAAACAGCCACCGGCAAAAAAATAGCAGCCGGAAAAAGCATCAGAAGATGCACAAATAGCAACCATGTAAATTCTGGAAAAAATGTGAACAGACGAGCAAGGCGCCACCTCACACACCTGTGAGATCGACGCATGATGTAAAAAAATAATTAAAAAAAAACCTTAGTTACTTACCGGTAACGGTATTTCTATGAGTCTTTCAGGACAGCACTTGGAGAGAGCGCAGCTCCACCCACTTCCCAGGAAACACTGCAGTCACTGCTATAACTTCCGCCCACCTCCACCATAGCCTCAGTTGTACACGAGCACCTCCGGCCATACTGAAATGAGATAAGCAGAACATAGCAACCAAAACATGTTGGTACAATAAACATATATATATCCACCAGAAGAGAGAAGGGTGGATTATCGGTGCTGTCCTGAAAGACTCATAGAAGTACCGTTACCGGTAAGTAACTAAGGTTTTCTCACTTCATCCTTCAGGACAGCACTTGGAGATGATAACCGAGTACTTACTCTAGGGTGGGACCACCGCTTGCAGGACCTTCCTGCCAAAAGACTGCTCCGCCGCTGAGAGCAGATCCATCCTGTAGTGGCGAGTAAAAGTGGAAAAACTCGTCCACGTAGCTGCCTTGCAGATAAGCTCTGGTGAAGCTCCAGCCCGTTCTGCCCAGGAAGTTGCCACTGCCCTTGCAGAATGTGCCACCACCCCTGGGGGAGGTTCTATACCCCTAGCCTTATAGGCCTCGTGTATAGCCATACGGAGCCATCTGGCTAGTGTACTTTTGGAAGCACCGTACCCCCTACGTGCACCCGAGAACAACACAAACAGAGAATTGGATTTTCTAATTTCCCTGGTGACTTCCAGGTAGTGCATAATGCACCTTCTGACATCTAAGGTATGAAACTCTTCTTCCCTTGAACCGGAAGGCGCCGGACAAAAGGTAGGTAACACTATTTCTTGTGTCCTATGGAAGGCCGATACCACCTTAGGAAGGAACCCCGGATCTGTCCTCAACACGACTCTATCTGGGAAGATGGTCAAGAAGGGTTCCACAATAGAAAGAGCCTGCAGCTCACTAATTCTCCTAGCCGAGGTGACGGCCACTAAAAGGATCGCTTTCAGGGTCCAAAATTTTAAAGATGCTTCTAACAGTGGTTCAAAAGGTCTTTTTGTCAGACCCCCAAAACCACCGATAAGTCCCACTTGGGAAAAAACTTAAAGGGGGAAGGCCTAGCCCTGGCCAATGCCTTAAAACATCTGATGACATAGGGGTCTAGAGATAACCGTCTCTAGAAATACTGATAGCGCAGCAACCTGCGCTTTCAGGGTGCTGGCTGCCAGACCCTTGTCCATCCCGTCCTGTAAAAACTCCAGGACCGCAATATTATTCATAGGGGCACAATTCTTTGAACTACACCAGGAATTAAAGACCCTCCAGGTCTTGAAATAAATCGCCCTGGTAACTTCCTTTCTGCTACTAAGTAGCGTATCCACTAACCACTTAGATAAACCCTTCCTACTCAGGATTAACTCTTCAGTAACCAGGCCACCAGGTTGAGCCGATCCACGTTGGGATGGAGCAGAGGACCCTGGCATAACAAGTCCTTTCTGGCTGGAAGTAGCTGATGAGGTTCCATTGCCAGTTTCAGCAGGGTTGAAAACCAAGGCCTTTTGGGCCAGTATGGGGCTATCAGGATAAGAGTCGTCTTTTCTACCTGAAGTTTCCGCAGAACTAATGGAATCATCTGTACTGGGGGGAAAGCATAACACAAACGGAAGGGCCAATGCTGAACCAACGCATCTAGACCCTCCGCTTGATCCAGTCTGTTGAGGGAAAAGAAAACCGGAACCTTGGCGTTGGCTTGGGACGCAAACAGGTCTATCTGAGGGGTTCCCCACCTGTCTGCTATTTTCTGGAACACCTCTGAAGTTAGACTCCACTCGGATTCCAGAACCCTCCTCCTGCTTAGGAAGTCTGCCAGGTGGTTTAAACTGCCCTTTAGGTGTACTGCAGACAGAGATGCCAAGTTTGTCTCTGCCCTGTAAAGCATGTGTAGGGCCAGGTTCAGGAGAACCCTGCTCCTCGTGCCCCCCTGCCTTGAGACATAAGCTACCGCTGTAGCATTGTCCGACAGTATCTGGACATGCTGACCCTGTATCATCTCCTGGAAGGCCCAAAGCCCTAGGCAAACGGCTTTGAGTTCCCTCCAATTGGAGGACCTTTTGGACTCTTCCCTGGACCAGGACCCCTGAGCCAACTGACCCCTGAGGTGAGCACCCCATCCCCAGGAGCTGGCATCCGTAGTTAGGACCATTGTAGCGGGGAAGGACCACACTAAACCCTGACTCAGATTTGCGTGAGCCCTCCACCACCAAAGTTTCCTTTTTACTGAGGTTGGAACCCTGATCTCCTTTTCTAGGGGTTCTCCATGCGTCCAATTCTGTAGAATCGCCTGCTGGAGACTCCTTGAATGCAGGCGGGCCCACTGCACCGCAGGAATGGAGGATGTGAGAAGTCCCAGGGTGGACATAGCTGCACGAACTGACACTGACAGATTCGTCTGCACTGCCTTCACTGCTGCCTGAACCTTGATTATTTTCTCCTCTGGTAGAAATAACCTCTCCTGGATGGAGTCTATTGTGTACCCCAAAAAGACTATGACCTGAGAGGGGACTAGATTTGACTTCTCTCTGTTCATAATCCAACCTAGACCCTCCAAATGGGCCTGGGTCCTCCATAGGTCTTTGAGCAGCTGATCTTCCGTCTTGGCGAACAACAGGAGGTCGTCCAAGTATGGAATTACCGAAACTCCTTCCAGCCTTAGAGGTGCCAAGGCCTCCGCCACAACCTTCGAAAAGATCCTCGGAGAGGAGGAGAGACCGAACGGCAGAGCCCTGAACTGAAAGTGTTTGATCTCGCTTCCTGTCCTGATCGCTAGGCGCAGGAAACGCTGAGAAGAGGCTTTTATCGGGATGTGAAGATAAGCATCCCTTAGGTCTATCGAAGCCAGAAAGCAACCTGCAGGAAGGAGTCTTCTGACCGAGTAGATGGTATCCATCCGGAACCTCTTGTACTTGATTGATTCTGAACTTAAAATTCCTGAATCGGTCAAACGAAATTTTCCTGTCGGTTTTTTTACTAGAAAAACATGGGAGTAGCAACCCGCCCCCTGTTCTTGTTGGGGTACCGGGGTGATCACCCTCTGTTGGAGAAATTCCTCTAACAGCGACATCATTGCCCTGGATTTCTCCTGATCCTTGGGCAGCTGGGTCGCATAGAAACGCAACGGTGGTTTCTCTGAAAACTCCAGTGCGTAGCCCTCTGCAATAACCTTGAGGATGTATGCACTGGAAGTCGTCTTTGCCCACTGTGGAAAAAACGACTGAAGACGTCCTCCCACAGCCGGGCGACCGTCACTGGGGTTTAGCGGGCTGGCTAGGGGAGCAAAACAACACCCCAGGTCTCCCTCTACCTCTCTGAGGCCGCCAGGACCTTCCACCCTGACCTTTTTGTATCTCTTTAGGATCTTGGGGCTGGAAAAAAGGACGAAAATTTTTCCTGGTCCGCGGTACTACCTTCTTTAAGGGGAAGGCTTTTTTCCTATCCGCCGTCCTATCCAGAACAGTGTCCAGACCGGCGCCAAATACCAAATCTCCATCGAAGGGCAGTCCACATAACTTAGCCTTCGAAGCCGTGTCCCCAGTCCAGGTTTTGACCCAGAGAGCCCTCCTGGCCGAATTTACTAGGGCCGAGGAACGGGCTGATATTATCACTGACTCGGCTGAGGCATCTGCCATGTAGCCTACTGCCTTCAGAAGAATCGGGAAGGACTCTAGCAACTCTCTGCGTGAGGTCCCAGACTCAATGTGACCCTTCAGCTGTTCCAACCAATGCTCAAGGTTCCTGGCCACTACTGTGGATGCCATAGCCGGTTTGAGGTTGGCCAGGGAGGCATCCCAAGCCTTTTTTAAGAGCGCCTCTGCTCCTTTATCTAGGGGATCTTTTAAGGTGCCCGTATCCTCAAAGGCCAAGTCCGTATTTCGGGATACCTTTGAGAACGCAGCATCCAGCTTAGGTTTCTTATTCCATACCTGCGCTGGATCCTCATCAAAAGGAAATCTCCTCTTAAGTGATCGGGAAAAGAAAGGAGCCCTCTCTGGGTCTTTCCACTCCCTTCTGACCGCATCGGACAATACTCTATGTACTGGAAAGGTTCGATGCTTGACTTCGTCTAAACCCTGGTACATCTTGTCATGCAGAGACAAATGCGTCTTATCCATCTTAATATTTAAGGTGGAATGAATAGTTTTTAGTAAGTCATCCACCTCTTCTAAGGATAACTTGTAACGTGAAGAAGAAGATTCTCCTGTATCTTCTTCTTCCGCCTCTGACCCTGAGACTAGGCTGCTAGGCTCTTCCTCCTCGGACTCACTACCTGCCCCTCTATAATCCAAAGGTGCACTAGTGGAGGCCTTAGCTGCTGACCCTGACGCCGCCCCTCTGTCCAAGTAGGAGCGAAACGACTGAAAGGTCTCTTCTAGCTCTTTCCTAAAGGAAGAGAGTATCTCTTTGGGTTGTTCGGAGGCTGCACTAGTAGAGGCTTCCCCTTTGACTATGTCCGCGATGCATGCCTTGCATAACGGCTTAGTCCAAGACCCTTTAAGGGTTGCTTTGCAGGTAGCACACCGTTTCTTAGGAGGGGGCACTGCAATTTTTAGCTTCTCTTTAGCTTTCTGAAAAACACAAAAGACAACAACCCCATGTTTAACTTTTTGTGTTTCAGACCCAAACCACCACCACCACAAAACAGCCAGTGAACAAAAACACACCAGGTCCCATCACCGCTGTACCAAACAAACAACACTCTCCCAGGGACGTGACTAGGGTGAGTGAGGCAGGCTCCTCTCCCCAAAAGGGGCAGTAGGAGGGACATAACAAGGAACCAGGTAGACTTAAACCGCTGTTTTCCTACCTGGGCCGGGCTGGTGCATGTGGCTCCTGCTCCCGCCACCTCCGCTGCGTCTTCTGGCTCCATTCTCCCAGAACGCGGCGATCGTTTGTGCGCCTCCTTTTGAAAAGTCCCGGTTAACCCCACCGCTGTGGGAACCGGAAATTGCACCGCCGAGGCTGCTCCTCCCTTCTGCGTTCCAGCGGCCGGAACCGGAAGCCGCCACGCACCGCCGGAAGTCCCGCCTCCACCGGAAATTACGTCGCCCGCCCTCCGTACCGGGACATCGCGGACCCTAGGAGACCGGCATCTAACCGCCCCCAACCTGGCCCGCAATGCCCAGCCTATTGGTGCGGAACCCCCGGCAGCCTTTACCCTCGCCGGGCTCGAGAAGAGGGGAGCACCGAAACGTCCCCCACGCGTCAGGGGGGAAGTAGGGTCTGCCTCCTGAAGAAAACAACCGATCACAGGTATGCCTTTAATCCGTCTCCCCCTGGAGAGAGTCCGGCATCCTCCTGGTTCCCTGCAGCGCTTCCACCATGGCCGGAGGAAACACTACAACTGAGGCCATGGTGGAGGTGGGCGGAAGTTATAGCAGTGACTGCAGTGTTTCCTGGGAAGTGGGTGGAGCTGCGCTCTCTCCAAGTGCTGTCCTGAAAGACGAAGTGAGAAAAACAGGAGGCACCAATTGCCCTGGTCGAATGTGCCGTGACCAGAAAGGGGGGCCCGCCCCTTAGGAGCATAGGTTTGTATGACAGCCTGCCTGATCCATTGAGAAATGGACGACGAGACAGCCAGGCCCTTTTGGTGGACCAGACACCGACACAAAAGAGTCAGAACTCCAAAAATGGAGCCACAGCAGGCTGGTACACCCGCAAAGTGCATACCACGCCTAAAGTATGAAAGGAAACCTCCGTAGGATGCGCCAACCGAGGACAGAAGGATGGAAGAACAATGTCCTGCTGCCGGTGAAAGGCCAAAACCACCTTTGGAAGAAGGGAAGGTAGCGGGCGCACCACCACCGAATCCTTATGGAGGATCAAGCATGGCGGCTTGCAAGACAAGAGTACCAACTCAGAAACCCCTCTAACAGAGGTAAAGGCCACTAAAGCGGCCACCTTCTGAGACAGAGTCAAGAGGAAATCTCTGAGGTTTCCAAAAGGAAGGTTCCTGGAAAACAGAGAGCACCAGAGTCAAAACTCATAGGGGAAGAGATGGGCCAAGAGGGGAAAGTATATGACAAACCACCTGCACAAAAAAAGACCCACCAGGGAATGGGCCACAAAAAGGCCACTGAAAGAACACAGCCAAGGCTGAAATCTGCCCCCAAACGGTGCTTTAAACAATTTTTAGATCCACTCCAAGCTGTAAAAACAGCAGGACTCTCTGCACACCGAGTACGTCTACTGACGTCACTCCATCCTTCGCACCAAGAAATGTAGGCCTGCCAGGTGCAACGGTAGATCCTCCGGAAAAAGACTACTGTGCCCTCAGCATTGTTGAGATGACCGAGTCGGACAGACCCCGGTCACTTAAAGTCTGGCTTCCAATAGCCATGTTGAGCAAGTCAGCGACTGTACAACAGGAGGAAGTATTGGACCTCGAGACAGAGGGACCTCCCGCCCTGGCAACTGCCAGGGTACCTTCGCTACCAGGCGCCCGATATCAGCGTACCAAGGACTCCAAGGTCAATCTGGAGCGATTAGGATCTCCTCAGCCGAGAAAGCGACTACAATGGAGGAACGGCAAAAAGTCGCCAATAAAGACCCCACAGGGTCACCAGCGCGACAGACGCATCTGTACCAGATCACTAGACCTAGCCACTAACTTGGACACCCTTGCGGTGGAGACGAGCGGCCAGGAGATCCATGCCCTGTGAGGCTCACCTCCTGCAAGGGAGCCAAAACACCCCAAGCACAGAGACCAGTCGCCCTGGTCCAGCATCTGGCGACTCCAGTAGTCCGCCCGCCGGTATACCCGATGGTAGACCAAAGCCACCGCCGTGGCACTGTCCAGCTGAAACCAGATCGGACGACCTTGCAACCTCCTCGACCACCGTTGATCGTCTAAAATAGGACAATGAACATTAGACAGCACCTTGCATTCCCAGGCGGTCTCCCACCCAGGCTCGATCCTGGGTAGCTACCGAGACCAGAGGAGAGCGGGCATATTCAGGGAGGTGTGGCCGTAGGTCCATGCAAGTCCAGCGACTCCCCTGTCAGGGAACTCCTGTGAGACGTTTTGCACACAGACGTGCACAAGCGCATAACCTTAGCCATAGAATAGCACACAGGTACACGAATGCGCGCCAGAGCTCGCAATTGCGGGCACGTATGCACACAGATATGAGCACGTGCACGCACCTACAAGCCTAATCCTGTTTGGCGCCAGACAGCCCATTTAAAGGGAGTCTGAGCTCTTGTGCTTTGCTGACTGATCTTCAGCTGTGTTCCTGAATCGTGCTTTGATCCTGTGTGTCTTCCCAGTATTCTGAGCCGGCTTGCTCTTGACCTTGGCTCTGTGTTCTGTTCCTGTACTGATGCCCATCCCTGACCCGGTCTATGATTTGGTACCTCACTGCCCGCTTGCTGACAAACCTGGCTATCCCTGAGACCTTGTTCCTGTCTATGTTCCTGGTTGCCGTTAACCCTCGGTTACCTGCCTGGCTGTTACCTGTTCCTGCGCAGCTCATCACAGTCTGCTCCATGCCACTTAACCTCTGACAAGCTTTTTTTACCTGGACCTCCTGCTCCAGGCACTCGTGTCCTTCGGCTTCCTCTGTCTCACCTTCAGCGGAGCCAGGACAGGAGATATAAGAGAGACCGACCGCATCAAATCAGTCTCCCACCCGATCCGACACCCCCCCCCCCCGGTGCCCCCACAACCCGTGAGGCTGGCATCCGTTGTAAACAGGACTACTGGAAGGAAGAAACTTCCCGGACCGAAGACTTGGGGGGGGATCTCCATCACCAACTCAGAGAGACCGACTAGGTGGCACAACAGATTCTGTTGATTTCAGAGACAAGAGAGTATTACCATCTGGACAGTATTTCCCCTGGAAAACCCGAGTGTGGAACTGGGCATACAGTACTGCCTCGAAGAAGGCTACCCACAGGCCCCGGACCAGCAGGTGCCCGGGGGGGGGGGGGGGGGACAGATTGCATGAAGCTAATACCTTCACCGCAGACTGAAGAGTCTGCAATTTCTCCAGAGGGAAAGGAGGACCTTCACCACTGAGGAGTCCAGATCAACCCTAGATACTCCAATGCAGATTCGGAACCTAGCATGCCCAGGATTTGAACCCTGGGTCGCACACATGGAAGGCAGGCTTGCTTCCCCTGAGATACACCTTCTGGCCTAAACGTTTAACACCCACCCAAATCTTCGGATTGTCTAAATGGGAATAACACATCCACTAGGTCTGGGACAGAAGCTGCTCTCAGAAGAAAGTCGTCCAAGTAGCCAATGAGGCAAAGCCTCGCTGTCCCAACAAAGTTAGGATAATTGCGAGCTCCCAGCTGAAAATCCATGGTGCCAACGCCAGATCAAAAGGGAGCGCCACAAGGCTGACAGAGACCCTCTTATCACGAAGCACAGAAAAAACACTGTGCCATGCATGTACAGTGCCTTGCGAATGTATTCGGCCCCCTTGAACTTTGCGACCTTTTGCCACATTTCAGGCTTCAAACAAAGATATAATACTAATTTTTTTGTGACTAACCAACAAGTGGGACACAATCATGAAGTGGAACAAAATTTATTGGATATTTCAAACTTAAATAAAAAACTGAAAAATTGGACCTGCAAAATTATTCAGCCCCCTTAAGTTAATACTTTGTAGCACCACCTTTTGCTGTGATTACAGCTGCAAGTCGCTTGGTGTATGTCTATCAATTTTGCACATCGAGAGACTGAAATTTTTGCACATTGCTCCTTGCAAAACCGCTCGAGCTCAGCGAGGTTGGATGAAGAGCGTTTGTGAACAGCAGTTTTCAGTTCTTTCCACAGATTCTCAATTGGATTCAGGTCTGGACTTTGACTTGGCCATTCTAATACCTGGATATGTTTATTTGTAAACCATTCCATTGTAGATTTTGCTTTATGTTTTGGATTATTGTCTTATTGGAAGACAAATCTCCGTCCCAGTCTCAGGTCTTTTTCAGACTCCTATCAGGTTTATGTATTTGGCTATATCCATCTTCCCATCAATTTTAACCATCTTCCCTGTCCCTGCTAAAGAAAAGCAGGCCCAAACCATGATGCTGCCACCACCATGTTTCACAGTGGGGGTGGTGTGTTCAGGGTGATGAGCTGTGTTGCCATTACGTCAAACATAAAGTTTTGCATTGTTGCCAAAAAGTTTAATTTTGGTTTCATTTGACCAGATCACCTTCTTCCACATGTTTGGTGTGTCTCCCAGGTGGCTTGTGGCAAACTTTAAACGACACTTTTATGGATATCTTTAAGAAATGGCTTTCTTCTTGCCACTCTTTCATAAAGGCCAGATTTGTGCAGTATACAACCGATTGTTGTCCTATGGACAGAGTCTCCCACCTTAGCTGTAGATCTCTGCAGTTTATCCAGAGTGATCATGGGCCTCTTGGCTGCATCTCTGATCAGTCTTCTCCTTGTATGAGCTGAAAGTTTAGAGGGACGGTCAATATTTCATTTCAATATTAATCGCTTGCACAGTGCTCCTTGGGATGTTTAAAGCTTGGGAAATCTTTTTGTATTCAAATATGGCTTTAAACTTCTCCACAACAGTATCTCGGACCTGCCTGGTGTGCCTTGTTCTTCATGATGCTCTCTGTGCTTTTAACGGACCTCTGAGGCCGCGTACACACGATCGAATCTATCTGCTGGAAAAGGTCTGACAGACCATTTCAGCAGACAGATTCGATCGCATGTACGGGCGGACAGACAGATTTTTCCAGCAGACAGATTTTAAAGCAGATTCGACGCTTGCAAAAGTGTTTTACTTCCTGGTGCGGTGACGTGGCGGTGTCAACGTCATCGCCACGTCACGGCGCTGTCTGCCGGCGGGGATTTTGGTTTGATCGTGTGTACAGCGATCAAACCAAAAGAGCCCAGGAGACAAATCTGATCAAATCGGTTTGTCAGACCGATTTGAACAGATTTATTTGGTCGTGTGTACGCGGCCTGAGACTATCACAGTGCAGCTGCATTTATACGGAGACTTGATTACACACAGGTGGATTCCATTTATCATCATTAGTCATTTAGGTCAACATTGGATCATTCAGAGATAGATCCTCACTGAAATTCTGGAGAGAGTTTGCTGCACTGAAAGTAAAGGGGCTGAATAATTTTGCACGCCCAATTTTTCAGTTTTTTATTTGTTAACAAAGTTTGAAATAAATAAATTTCGTTCCACTTCATGATTGTGTCCCACTTGTTGATTCTTCACAAAAAAAAATACAGGTTTTATATCTTTATGTTTGAAGCCTGAAATGTGGCAAAAGGTCGCAAAGTTCAAGGGGGCCGAAAACTTTCGCAAGGCACTGTGTGTGTGTGTGTGTATATATAGGCACTGTATGTGGACCTCGGAGCAAAGCTCACCAGCCACCCCAGGGGTCATGGCGTGGCAGACCTAGCCTCTTTGCAAAGGTGTGCCCACGCTTGCTGGTCGGACAGAGTAGACTACAAGGATTTATATTATCCAGCCTGCCTCTCAGCCGACAGATGAAAGAAGATTCAATAAAAAGCAAAATAAAATTTCTCCTTGGGGCGCTGGGCCCAAAGGGAGCCATACGTCATCCTCCTGGCTAGACAGAACGAAACTGAGGCTGCATGCTGCATTGAGGAGGGTTATGTCTGGAGGGACAGCCCCCTGTGCAGGGCTATTCAACCCCTGTTAATGTAACATGTATTTAATTATCCAACATGATTTTGCCTATTCCTTCTCCTGTAAACATGGGAACATAACCTACTTGTCAAGATTTAATGAGCCGTGTCCGTCCATGGACAAAAGAAATTGTATTTTCTAAAGAGATTAACTTTAGTTCATTTGCATAGAGGGCATCAATGGGTGTATGCTCCTATACAATCCAGATAATGTGTCCTCATAAGGAAGGCTCTGGAGCTACGCACACGTCACTTCTGGGAACGAGAATCAGGCGGGTGGAACGCAGTTGGAACGCACGCTGCCAATTCTGGCCTAGAATGACTCGTTTGCCCCATTTTTTTTTTTGTGCTTTTTTTGGGGTGATGCTCGCCGCCCATGTTATACAAGCTCGTTTTAATTATTTTAAATAAATTTAACTTTTGGCATTACACTATGGGAGCCCATATCTCTCCCTTATGAGGACACATTATCGGGATCATATAGGAGCATACCAATGATTGCATTTCACACAGCAACCGCAGGACAGTAAAGAGAGACAACTGAGAGCCTGAAAGCATTGTGACCTAGACGACGAACCATAGGAGTTACATGTATACCCGCTATGAGAGTTACCCCTGTAGGGGCAATAGGAGCTGTGAGTGGGGATCCAAAAAGGGGGAGCACAAGACTGTCACCTGATTGCCTATGTAACAATGAGCACAAGTCACTTTGGAATTTTACACTTGATACGGCAATATCGTACGATTTACTGGACTGGTTTTCCACACTTTATATACAAACTTAATTTCTACTTTTATAATCAGATTTTTTTGTATTTTTTCATTTTTTATCACTTAATATCTTGGAGACTCAATTTTTTTTGGACAGTCATCTGTCTCTCACATTTAGGCTCCATTCACACCTGAGCGACAAAAGGCCTGATACGCTCAGACACGCTGGAGGGGAGAAATAACACTAATCTCTATGGAGATGGTTCACATCTCCACGCCGAACGACGATCGCATGAAGCTAAAAAAAAATCCCGGACCCTTTTTTGTCACGCATATTCAGGCGGCTTCGGCGTTCGGCATAGCAGACAATGACCTGTAAAAAAGATTGGGTTTAAAACGACGCGTTTTGTCGTGGCAAATCGCGGTACAAAACGTCGCACTAAGGTGTCGCTAAGGTGTGAATGCAGCCTTAGGGAGTTTTTGGACCCATTCACGCCGATATACGTAGGCAGTGGGGTCGCGCTTGCATGCAACCTGGTCTGAAGCTCCGTGACCGCAGGACCCGCGGACCCAATGGAGTCCCGCGATCGGTCCCGGAGCTGAAGAACGGGAAGAGCTGTGTGTAAACACAGCTTCCCCGTTCTTCGCTGTGGCGGTGTCATCGATCGTGTGATGCCTTTTATAGGAGTACACAATCGATGACATCACACCTACAGCCACACCCCCTACAGTTAGAAACAGACATGAGGTCATACATAACCCCTTCAGCGCCCCCTTGGAAGTTGATTACAAACTGCAATTGTCATTTTCACAGAAAAAAAAAATGAATTTGTAATGCATTTTTTGCTGTGAAAATGATAATGGTCCCAAAAATGTGTCAAAATTGACCAATGTGTCCGCCATAATATCGCAGTGACAAAAAAAATCACCGCCATTAGTAGTAAAACATTTTTTTAATAAAAATGCAATAAAACTATCCCCTATTTTGTAAACGCTATAAATTTTGCGCAAACCAACCGATATACGCTTATTGCGATATTTTACCAAAAATAGGTAGAAGAATACGTATCGGCCTAAACTGAAAAAAATGTAATATATTTTTGGGGGATATTATAGCAAAAAGTAAAAAAAAAAAAAATAGCATTTTTTTTCAAAATTTTCGTTTTATTTTTGTTCATAGCGCAAAAAATAAAAAAACACAGGAGGTATTTAAATACCACCAAAAGAAAGCTCTATTTGTGGGGAAAAAAGGACGCCAATTTTGTTTGGGAGCCACGTCACACGACCGCGCAATTGTCAGTTAAAGCGACACAGTGCCGAATCGCAAAAACTGGCCGGGTCCTGTAGCCCATAGCCAAAGTATGGCTACAGGGTGGTTGCTTAACTCTGGGAGGCCGTTAATGGCCTTCCATAATCGCGCCCCCTGGGGTCGCGCACACGGGAGTGTCCATGACCGCTGGCTCCTCACTGATCACGGTAAATCGCCGCCGATAGCATCGGTTTAGCACGTGATCGCTCCATCCAATGACAGCGTGATCACTTGTAAACAAACCGGCGTCATATGATGCCAGTTCCTCCCTCCCCTCTCTGTACCGATCGGTACAGTGTGAGAGGAGAGGGGAGAGAGTGGAGGCGGCAGCAGCAGTGCTGTGGGCTGGATCTGTGACAATTGCAGTCACAGATCCAGCCATCCATTCCTCCATGGATCGATCAGCCATCCCTGCCCAATACTCTGCCCATACACAATACCACGCAACACGCCCAGCCAGGACTGTTTTTTTTTTGTTTTGTTTTTCAGGCTTCCCAGCCTAGAGGTGAGATGTGGGTTCTTATTGACCCACATCTCACTGTAAAGAGGACCGGTCATGCAATATTCCTATTAAGATCTGTCTGTTTCAAGAAGGAATCAGTGCTAAAGTCAATAACTAGTTCTAACGTAAAACTACAGAAAACCAATTACCAAGTTACCAAGTCTAAAATTACCAAATTATCATTCAAGTATTGAAATATGGTATTTTATAATAACTTGAGGTAAAAATATATTATCTGTATTAACCCCCATATATTTGAAAGTATATATCCATTTTTGTATCATCACAAAATATACCAGATATTATTTTACACTGAATTTTTAGTAAGATATATTTTTTAGCATATTGTTGTCGTCGTCAATTGTCTTCAAAATAGCACGGATAAACCAATTTGAATTACTTGGTTGTATTTTTGGAAACATTTAAAATCTACCAAAACAGATTTGCATAATTTCATAACTACAATATTATTTTATATTTCAGTATACACATTCTGACACCTGGTAATATGTCTCCTCTCAGAGCGAAAGAGAGACACAGACAATTTCAATGAATTCAGAAATCATACCAGCAACAGCAGTTTGTAGGACAGTTTTTTCCCAAAGGGTTAAAGAAATTGTGTAGTTTTCATATGCATTAGGAAGAATAAAATAAACAAAAAACACACACACACACACACACCAAAAAAACATGGTATTTCTGCTACAATTAGGGCAAACAAGTACGCTTGATAGGCTATTCAGACTTGATTGTTGGCACTGTGCTATGACCCTTACAAAAGTATACAATCTTGTACTCCAATTACTTTTCATAGAGTAAAACAAAAAACCCTTACAATAATGGCTTTTAAGGGGTGGTAATCTCCATATTCCAAGGCCATTCTTTCCAACCTGCATAATTCTAGCTCTTCTACATAGTGTCTTTCCCGAGAGTACCTGAAAATTAAGAGAATATGAAGCATTAGCACAGATTATATAAAAACGAGGAAAAAAAAAAACACACACACACGTACACCCATCTGCCCTAGGGGCAAGGCAGGCCTTGGGCAGCACTAGGAGGTAGAGAAGAAGGTCAAAGAATGTCTGGCATTCATGTTAGAGCACCATGTGCGTGGAGGACTGGAACTGGGAGAGTTTGGCTGCAAACAAGCAGTTGTAGTCGTAAAACGCAGAGCCGCCGTATTTGTACCCAAGTCAACCACGGCATGGAGGTACAAATCCATATCTTCCCTCCTGCCGGGGCTGGCCGAGCACAACACGTCCCTAAACATGCTGAAGGCCAGCACAAACACTGATCGACAGTTTACGATTGAGCTTGGGATCTTTGCCCTTCAGAACCATGGAAGCTCCCCCCCAGGCGTAATAATTATTCTCGGCAAGATCGTGGACCAAGATGAGCAGGGAGGCCAGGTTAAAATCCTTTGCCTCCAGGTTGTCCTTCCTGATGCAGGCAGGGACAGGCTGTGCAGGAAAAATAGTGGAACTAGTGTCCTCTGTACCTCTGGGTGGCAGTGACAAGAAGGGCGCTGCGACCGTGTCTGGGGGGGGGGGGGGGGGGGGGTGGAGTGGTGTCAACACTGGGCGCACCTCTAGGACTCCTACCCTCGCCTGCATGTTTGAGACTGCTGCAGTCAGCGTGCCAATCATGGTGTGCAGCTGGGCAGGAGCTGAGAATATTAACTGCAAGGATGCCTGCTGGATCCCGGGTGCAGCTGCTGCTTGTGTGAAGGAACCAGTCTGAATAATTCAGCTTTCCTGGCCATGGCGGTGTAGGGAATGGCCCAACGACACAGCTCTGCCATGAGCTTAGGGCTAGTCCATCCCCTAAAGGATAGAGTGCTGCCTGGCTCTGAACCCACGGTGGGTGATAGAGGGGCGGAGGCAAGGTCCTCACTGCCAGACCGTGACATGACTCCAGCTATAAAAATGAAAAGGGGGGGTGTGTAGGTTTAACCCCTTCCATTGGGGCTGCACATCATGGGCACTGGTGAGGCTGCCTCTGATGGGCACAGACACTGGTGAGGCTGCATAAAGGGCACAGGCAGGCTGCTACATCTGACTGGCAGGCTGCATCCAACAGGCACTGGTGAAGCTGCATTTGATGGACACTGGTGAGGTCGCATTGATCTCCTGTACCACATCTGCAGTTTGACCATCTCCTGCATCACATCTGCTAGAGGTGCATCGCATGGAAATGTTGCCAATACTATTAGCAATGTGTTATATAAAAATGTATATGTTTTATTTCAAATATAAAAACACATTTCATCTAAAATAGTAATTTTTGGTTTAAAATAAACTAAAAAAAAAAAAAACAGTATTCAGAATTGCCGTTTTTTGGCGATCTGAATACCATATTATACTTGAGTATAAGCCAAGGCACCCAATTTTTTTTTTTTTTATTTTTTTTGTGTTTAAAAAAACACTTGACTCAAAGCCTAGGGTGGGAAATGCAGCAGCTACTGGTACAGTAAATTTCAAAATAAAAAGGAAGGCAAAAAAAAAATAAAGTAAGCATTGTTGGGCAACATCCCAACAGCATAGGACATACTGAGCTATGTATTAGATTTCATAAACATAAAACTCTAGGTTCATTCTGAGCAGCACAAGTCTAGAGACTTTAGCCTATACTACAGAAATATAATTTTACGCAAAGCATGCCGAGTGTTAGAGTCCAGCAGCAGCAATAGATGATGATCGATACAAATTGTCAAACTCTGAACCTTCCTCTGCATATTTGTTTTACATGTATTACAAAAAGTACCAATAGTGAGGGCATGAACACTTCTTTCATCAGGCAAGTTCAGACCCCAATATATCACACACACACACACACACACACACACCACTCCTCTCCCTACACTTTAATAATCACACAGCAGTATACCCGTATCTCACGCTGTGTCACGGAGCTAGAGTCTGAACTGTTCTTTTAGACCCCTGATCCCTCCATAAAAAGTACCTGTCACCACCTATTACTTTCACTAGGGATGTTTACATTTTCTGTGGACAGCAATAAAAACTATCAAACTTTTTTAAAAACCACAATGTAAATAATAAAAAAAAACACACACACACACACTTAAAAGCACCCAGTCCCCGCACAGCAATGACCATGCATACGGAAGTCGTGCCCGCATATGTAAACGGTGTTTAAATCACATGTGAGGTATTGCCGCAATCAGAGTGAGAGCAATAATTATAGCACTAGACCACCTTTAACTTGTCAACCATGATTTTTTTTTTTTTAAGCGTTGCCTATGGAGATTTTTAGGTACCGAAGTTTGTGGCCATTGCATGAGTTTGCGCAATTTTAACCACTTAAGCCACGAGCCAGTTTTTCAGATTCGGTGTTTAAGAGACTAAAACATTTTTTTTTGCTATACAATTACTTAAAACCCCCAAACATATATATTTTTTTTTTCTAACACCCTAGAGAATAAAATGGCAGTCATTGCAATACTTTGTCACACCATATCTGTGCAGCGGTCTTACAAGCGCACTTTTTTTTGGAAAAAAACACTTTAAATAAAAAAAAATAATAAGACAACAATAAATTTGGCCCAATTTTTTTACATATTGTGAAAGATAAAGTTACGCCGAGTAAAATGATACCCAATATGTCACGCTTAAAAATTGCGCCCGCTCGTGGCATGGCGTCAAACTTTTACCCTTAAAAATCTCGATAGGCGACGTTTAAAAAAAGGATTTTTATTAAACAGCTTACCTGTAAAATCCTTTTCTTGAAGTACATCACGGGACACAGAGGGCATAGCCATTACACTTGGGTTATATGGGTACCTTCAGGTGATGGACACTGGTGTAATCAATTTCACAGGAAGTTTCCTCCCTATATAACCCCCTCCCACTGGGAGTGCTTCAGTTTTGTAGCAAGCAATTCCTCCGAGGTTACACAATGTTCCCCAAAAGAGGGGTGGGAGCTCTGTGTCCCGTGATGTACTTCAAGAAAAGGATTTTACAGGTAAGCCGTTTATTAAAAATCCTTTTTTCTTTATCGCACATCACGGGACACAGAGCGCATAGCCATTACACTTGGGATGTCCTAAAGCAATGCTCTATGAAGGGAGGGAGACCGTAAGGCCAAAAATAGCCAAACAAAAAATTATCAGGAAGTAAAGTAGCTCCACCAACAGAGAAAAGGGGGCGTGACCCGGACCAGAGGATTCTATACTGCTGCCCGTAGGACTGCCTGCCCAAATGCTGCGTCCTTACCCTTTGCAACGTCCAACTTATAAAATTTAGTAAACGTATGTACGGAAGACCAGGTTGCCGCCTTGCAAACCTGTGCCATAGAGATCTGATGGTGTGCCGCCCAGGAGGCACTCATGGCCCTCGTAGAATGGGCTTTAACTGATAAGGGAGGTGAAACGCGCTTCAGACCATAGGCCTGAAAAATCAGCTGCTTAATCCACCTAGCCAAGGAAGACTTGGCAGCCGGCTGACCCTTCTTGGGGCCATCCGGAAGAACAAAAAGCACATCTGTTTTCCGAATCTTCTCTGTAGCCTTGAGATAGACCCTCATGGCTCGAACCACGTCCAAAGTATGAAGCAGTCTTTCCTCTCTGGACTGGGGAGTAGGAAAGAAGGATGGTAGGACTAGGTCCTGATTCAAGTGAAAACTGGATATGACCTTAGGAAGGAAAGAAGGTTGAGGCCGCAGAACCACCCTGTCCTTATGCAGAATAAGGTATGGCTCCCTGCATGACAAGGCTGCCAGCTCGGAAACCCTTCTGGCCGAAGCCATAGCCACCAAGAAAACCAACTTTCGGGTTAGTAGCACAAGAGGGATTTCTGCCAGAGGTTCAAACGGCTGCCTTTGTAAACTGACAAGACCAGATTTAAATTCCAGGGGCAGAGGGGAGCTCTAATAGGGGGATTCACATGCAAGACCCCCTGCAAGAAGGTTTTCATAAGCGAATGGGTGGCCAAGGGTCTTTGAAACCATATCGATAAAGCCGACACCTGCCCCTTTAGAGTACTAAGAGCCAACCCTTTGTCAACGCCAACCTGGAGGAATCGCAAGATCCTGTCAATAAAAAAAACTTTTGAGGGTGCCATTTTTGAGACTTGCACCACTCCACATAGGTTCTCCAGACTCTGTAATAAATATTTCTAGAGACTGGTTTCCTAGCCTGAATCAACGTAGATATGACCTGAGCTGAGAGGCCTCTGCCCTAAAGAATTAGGGATTCAGCCGCCAAGCCGTCAAATTTATCCTCGCGATAAGTGCGTACCAAGCCCTCCTGGGCCAGGCTGGGGCCACCAGTATCACAGGCCTGCGCTCCACCCTGATCCTCCGTAGAAGGCGGGGAATCATCTGCAGTGGAGGGAACGCATACAGGAGAGAAAACTGGTGCCAGGGGCAAACCAACGCATCGGTCCCGTAGGCCGAGGGATCCCTGGCTCGGGATATGAATTTGTCCAACTTTTTGTTGGATCTTGTTGCCATAATGTCCACATCTGGAACTCCGAATCTTTGGCAAATCTCTTGGAATACCTGGGGGTGAAGAGACCACTCCCCCGGGAGCAACTGTTGACGACTCAAAAAAATCTGCTTGAGAATTGTCTATCCCTGGGATGAACACCGCCAAGATGCAGGGTACATGGGCTTCGGCCCATGAGAAAATCAGGTTTACTTCCCTTTGGGCCGCTAGGCTCCTCGTGCCACCCTGGTGGTTTATGTATGCCACCGCAGTGGCATTGTCGGACTGTATCCTTACTGGCAGACCCTGAAGGGGGAGAGTCCAGGCGACCAGGGCCAGCCGAGCAGCTCTGATCTCTAGGATATTGATGGGAAGCAGTTTTTCTGCCTCCGACCACTGCCCTTGCTGGGTCTGTCCTTCTAGAACTGCCCCCCAACCTGACAGGCTGGCATCCGTGGCTACTATCTTCCACGTGATGGGGCAAAAGGATTTCCCCTTTGACAAATTTTGAGGGACCAGCCACCAGAACAGGCTGCGCCGGACTCCTGGGGAGAGAACTAACGGACGATCTAACGCCTGAATGGACTTGTTCCAAGCAGAGAGAATGGCTGCCTGGAGATATCTGGTATGGATCTGGGCGTAGGGCACTGCCTCGAAGGCGGCCACCATCTTCCCCAGCAGTCGCATACATAGACGAATAGTCGGCCTCTTCTTGAACTGCTTGAGTTATTGATCTGACCTTTGCTTGAGGTAAAAATATCCTCTGGCAGTCTGTATCTAGCCGAAGGCCTAGATATTCCAACTGCTTTGTGGGTTTCAATATCGATATTTCTTGGTTCACAATCCACCCGAATTCCTCTAGATGCCGAACTGTGCGAACTACTGCATGATTGAGGCTGGAAGCTGATCTGTCGATAACCAGAAGATCGTCCAGGTATGCCAGGACCAAAATGCCTTCTGTCCTTAGGACGGCTAGCACCGGGGCTAACACCTTTGTGAATACCCGCGGAGCTGTTGCCAACCCAAAAGGGAGGGCTACGAACTGGTAATGACGGTGATCTATCATAAAACAAAGAAACTTGTGATGTGCCGGGTAGATCGGCACATGCAGATACGCATCCTTTATGTCTATAGATGCTAGAAAGTCGTCTTGATGTAGGCTGGTTGCCACCGAACGTATGGACTCCATACGAAAGGTCTGAATCTTTAGAAAGCTATTTAGGCGTTTGAGGTCTAAGATAGGCCTGACGTCGCCATTGGGCTTTGGTATTATGAAAAGGTTGGAGTAGAATCCCAGACCCCATTCCTGGGTTGGTACTTCTACAATTACTCCTTGGAGCAAGAGACGATCCAATGCTTTTACAAGAGAGGCCCTCTTTAATGGGTCGCTTGGAAGACTTGACCCCTGAAAATGAGGAGGGGGGACTTCCCGAAACTCTAGCTTGTAGCCCGTGGCTACCACGGACAGTACCCAAGAGTCGGGAATTCTGGCCTCCCACACTTCGGAGAAAAACCAAAGCCTTCCCCCCACCCAAGAGAGTGGGGGCGCCTCTTCATGAATCTGACTCGATGACTGGTTTAACCGGCTTGCGAGACCATGGCCTCTTGCCTGCCGTGGCTTGTCCTTGTGGGCGGCTATTAAATGCTGAACGCCCGGGAGGCCGTCGATACTGACGGGAAGTTGAAGGGGCCGAGCCTGCGAAGGCCTGTCGCTTAAACGCGGGCCCACGCGATCTTTTCTTGATAGGCAAGAAAGAACTTTTACCACTTGATATGGTCTGGATATATTTATCTAGGTCTTCACCGAATAGTCTCCCACCATGAAAGGGAAATCCTGCTAAAAGCCTTTTGCAGGGTGCCTCTGCTGACCAGTTCTTCAGCCACAAAAGGCGACGCATATGAACCAACAGCAGAGATAGACGGGACGCCTGTTGAATGGAGTCCTTAATAGCATCTACTGCAAAGCAGAGAACCCTTGGTAGGTCTGCCAATTCACGAGTTTGCTGAGCCGGCATGTCCCTTAATATCTGTTTAGTCTGATCCTTTAACGCCTGACAAACGCCAATGGCTGCCACTGCTGGCTGAACCACGGCACCTACTGTGGTAAAAGAAGCCTTCAGTAGGGTCTCCAATTTTTTGTCGACCGGATCTTTGAACATCTGGACATTTTCAACCGGACAGGTCAGGGATTTATTCACGCAGGAAATGGCTGCGTCCAAAGTAGGGAGTGCCCATTTCTTTGCAAATTCCTCTTCCATAGGATAGAGAATAGAGAACCTTTTAGGAGGGATAAAGATCCTATCAGGTTGAGCCCAATCCTGCAAAATCACGCTCTCCAGAAGGGGGTGAATCGGAAAAGACGCACAACTTAATGGTGCTTTTGAAGAACCTAAAGAGGATACCGCAGGGGCTAATAGTTCTGACACTGGAAGTTTAAAAGCAGTGCGAACCATATCTGTCAGAGACTGGATCCACGGGCTCTCCACTTGAGAAGCCGAAAAAAAAAAAATTAATCTACAGTGGAACCCTCAATGTCTGAACCGTCGGGACTCGGGTCCGCTTGATCCTCCTGTGGGTCCAATTCCTCCTAAGAGAGGACCTCTGCATCTGAAAACACCAATCTAGGTGACGGGGATCTAGCCCGTTTGCCACTTGGCAAAGAGCGGGCAATCAAAGCAGTTAACCTTTCCTCTAGCCCACCCAGGGTGGTCGCTAGCATTTCTTCCGTAACGTAAACGGGAATGGGTTGATTGGGGGCCGCCTCTGCCCCTAGCACCCTCAATGGCTCCTGCAACATGCTACTCGGTGGTCTATCTGGTGAGGGTGGGACCGTTGGAGCCTGGCCCAAATCCTCTGACCCCGATGGAGACCTCTTTAGTTTTTTGGCACCCTTTGCAGCCTTAGCTGGTCCTGATCCCTTGGGAGCCATTGCACAACCTTGAGACACCCCTGTAGCCAACACCCAACTGTTGTAGCTAGAAGTGAATCATTAATAAGAACAGGCTATGGTAAAAAATTATATATATTTTTTATTTTTATTTTTTAAATTTCCACACGCCCGAGAAGGCGGCAATACCGAGGAAATCCTGTGAGTATTGCAACACCAATGCCCGTTAGCCGGAGCCCAAGGTTGCACCGACTCAGATACTACCGGATCTAAGGCTGAGTCCCTTTAAGAAAAAAACTCTTTTTTTTTTTTTTGTCAGTATGGAGCCAAGTCCAGACCTGAAGATCCACAAACCACCACTAGGTGTTACTGCATAGCCAGAATGGCTCAGCTGCATGCTCTGTGTCCTCTCTCTCCTCTGCTCTCAGGAGGGAATGACCAGCCAGGAAATGCTTTGCTTTAACTGAGACCTGACACTGCTGGCCCGCCCCCCCCATCCCCCCCCCCCCCACGCTGAAACCAACATGGAGGAAGCAGAAAGCAGAGGAGAAGCATGGACCAGTGCTAGCAACCCAACAGACACCAGATAAGCACCAATACTTAATGTAGTGCACACAGAGGAAGCTGCCCCCATAGGCTTCCTAAGAAACAGGAGTTTCACCAGCATTCCCCCTTTATAGTACGTGGGGCTGCAGTATCATGCTAACAGGCAGATCTGGGGGGGAGTAGCAAATACATATCTTTAAAAGCATACATATACCTACATGTTATCTGGGTAAACATTAGTACATCCCATCCTGCCTCAAAAGACATAGTGGAGATAGTGGCTGATGCACAAGCATACCATTAGCCGACCCAGAACCCCCAGGGGGATACCTACTGTCGAACCAAGTCCCGCAGGTTCCCTCTTACCTGCTCCACGCCGCAGGGTATTGCAAAATGCAAGAGGCCCAACCTTCCCCCATCTCCGTGGGTATTGTCTTGGACCTTTAGGGACCGGGGTCCTGTGTTAAGGAACCCACACACCTGGACCTATATAGCATCCTGGCATCAGTAGCGTTTAGTTCTTGGAAGAGACTAAGGCACTGGAGCCCAGAATCCAGCCCTCCAAGGAGAGGCATTATAGGCAAAACCCCACTCCAGCAGGGCCCGGGTACCGTACACCTTGGCTTTGAAGCACTTCGGACGGATCCGGCTAGTTATCCTGGGTCCCGAGACCTCCGAGGGACAGCTAGACGTGACCAACACCTAAGACACTGGCGAAAAAACTGAAGCACTCCCAGTGGGAGGGGGTTATATAGGGAGGAAACTTCCTGTGAAATTGATTACACCAGTGTCCATCACCTGAAGGTACCCATATAACCCAAGTGTAATGGCTATGCGCTCTGTGTCCCGTGATGTACGATAAAGAAAAAAGTCTATAGGTTGCATTTTTTGAGTTACAGAGGAGGTCTAGGGCTAGAATTATTGCTCTCGCTCTAACGATCACGGTGATACCTCACTTGTGTGGTTTGAACAGTTTTTTCATATGCAGGCACTACTCGCGTATGCGTTCGCTTCTGAGCGCGAGCTCGTCGGGACGGGGCGTTTTAAAAAAAAAAAAAAAAATTGTTTTCGGATTTTTTTATTTTACAAATTTTTAATACTGAAATAAAAAATAAATAAAAAAATTATCACTTTTATTTCTATTACAAGGAATGTAAACATCCCTGGTAATAGAAAAAAAGCATGACAGGTCCACTTAACCACTTCCCTACCAGCCCATAGGGGAATCACGTCATGGTAATCCCCTCGCCGATGAGACAGGACGTTGCACAACGTCCTGTCTTCACGGCGTTCTAGGGCGCGCGCGCCCGCGGCACCACCCGCGATCCCGCGCGCGTGCCCGACGGCCGTGATTGCCGCCGGGCACCCGCGATTTCCGGCAATCACGGCAGGAGTGTGGATCTGTGTGTGTAAACACACAGATCCACCTCCTGTCAGCGGTGAGGAGACTGATGTGTGTTCCCAGTACAGAGGAACACACATCGATCTCCTCCCCCTGTGAGACCCCCTCCCCCTACAGTTAGAACATACTTTAGGACACATTTTAACCCCTTCAGCGCCCCCTAGTGTTAACCCCTTCCCTGCCAGTCACATTTACACAGTAATTAGTGCAGTTTTATAGCACTAATCGCTGTGTAAATGTGAACGGTCCCAAAAACGTGTCAAAAGTGTCCGATATGTCCGCCGCAACGTCACAAAAAAAAAAAACGCAGATTCCCGCCATTACTAGTAAAAAAAATAAAATAAAAATGCCATAAATCTATCACCTATTTTGTAGACGCTATAACTTTTGCGCAAACCAATCAATATACGATTATTGCGTTTTTTTTTTACCAAAAATACGTAGAATACGTATCGGTCTAAACTGAGGGGAAAAAAGGTTTTTTTTTAAAAAATATTGTGAGATGTATTAAATAAAAAGAAAAAAATATTGTGTTTTTTTTTTAATTGTTGCTCTTCTTTTGTTTATAGCGCAAAAAATAAAAACCGCAGAGATGATCAAATACCACCAAACGAAAGCTCCATTTGTGTGGGGAAAAAAACATAATGATTTAATTTGGGTACAGTGTTGCACGACCGCGCAATTGTCATTCAAAGTGCAACAGCGCTGAAAACTAAAAATTGGTCTGGGCAGGAAGGGGGTGAAAATGCCCTGTATGGAAGGGGTTAAATATGAGATCTGGGGTCAAAAAAGACCTCAGATCTCATATTTAGGCAAAAAAAAAAAAAAAAGACATTTTACCTTTTGAAAAAAGGTAAACAAAAAAATTGTCTCTTTAAGACGTAGGGCGGGACTGACGTTTTGACATCACTTCCGCCCAGCAGAGCTATGGGGACGGGTGGGTGCCATGTTGGCATCACTCGCATCCCTACACAGCAGCCGAGCAGACCGCGCTGGGAGGGGGGGGGCCTTTCCCGCCACCGATAACGGCGATCTTGCGGCGAATCCGCCGCGGAGACCGCCGTTATCGTTGACAGGACCACCTACTGAAGAGATGATATCTCGGTTGTGGCAGCAGCTGCTGCCGTTACCGAGATATCCATCTTTAAAGTACCGACGTATAACGACGGTGGGCGGTCTGTAAGTAGTTAAAGCGTGACATGTTTGGCATCCATTTACTCTGCGTAACATCAACTTCCACATTATACAAACGTTACAAATGTTTTTAATTCATGTTTCTTTCCCCAAAAAGTGGCGTTTATAAGACCGCTGCACAAATATCATGTGACAAAATATTTCATTTTATTCTCTGCTAAAGATGTATGTATGTATGTATGTATGTATGTATGTATGTATGTATGTATGTATATATATATATATATATATAAATACATACACACACACACACACACACACACAGTGCCTTGCGATAGTATTCGGCCCCCTGGAACTTTGCGACCTTTTGCCACATTTCAGGCTTTAAAACATAAAGATATAAAACTATAATTTTTTGTGAAGAATCAACAACAAGTGGGACACAATCATGAAGTAGAACGAAATTTATTGGATATTTCAAACTTTAACAAATAAAAAAACTGAAAAATTGGGCTTGCAAAATTATTCAGCCCCCTTAAGTTAATACTTTGTAGCGCCACCTTTTGGTGCGATTACAGCTGTAAGTCGCTTGGGGTATGTCTATCAGTTTTGCACAGTGTTTCTCAACTCCAGTCCTCAAGGCCCCCCAACAGGTCAGGTGAGACGCTGGGGTGTAACCGAGCACCGAAGGAGTGAATCTCTGGCAGCACCCTCCCACCCCCCCCCCCCCCCAGCGGCTCCGATGGGCTTTTCCAGTACCGCCCTCCGGCTCTCGGAAGTCTATACTCGGAGCGCAGGCAACCTGCGGTCCTTGCATAAGACTGACGGCCGTTTCAGCCAATCGGGTTCCCGGATTCTGGTTATCAGGAACCTGATTGGCTGAAGCTTCTCCGCGGCGGCAGAAGACATCGAGGGAGGACATGGAAGCGTCAGGTAAGTGTTTTTTACAGGGAAAGGGGCATCATGGGGCACAGTGGCATCATGGGGCACAGTGGCGACAATGAGCACAGTGGCATGGGGCACAGTGGTGACAATTAAAGGGCACAGTGGTGACAATTAACCACTTGCCCACCGGGCTTGTTTTTCAGATTCGGTGTTTACGAGACTAAAACTGTTTTTTTTGCTAGAAAATTACTTAAACCCCCCAAACATTATATATATATATTTTTCTAACACCCTAGAGAATAAAATGGCAGTCATTGCAATACTTTTTGTCACACCGTATTTGCGCAGCGGTCTTACAAGCGCACTTTTTTTGAAAAAAAAAAAAAACACTTTTTTGAATAAAAAAATAAGACAACAATAAATTTGGCCCAATTTTTTTATATATTGTGATAGATAATGTTACGCCGAGTAAAATGATACCCAACATGTCACACTTAAAAATTGCGCCCGCTCGTGGCATGGCGTCAAACTTTTACCCTTAAAAATCTCGATAGGCAACGTTTAAAAAATTCTACAGGTTGCATTTTTTGAGATACAGAGGAGGTCTAGGGCTAGAATTATTGCTCTCGCTCTAACGATCGCGGCGATACCTCACTTGTGTGGTTTGAACACCGTTTTCATATGCGGGCGCTACTCGCGTATGCGTTCGCTTCTGTGCGCGAGCTCGTCGGGACGGGGCGTTTTACATTTTTTTTTTTTTGTTTTCTTATTTTTAATTAGTTTATAATTTTATACATCCAAATAAATTAAAAAAAAAAAAAATATCACTTTTATTCCTATTACAAGGAATGTAAACATCCCTTGTAATAGAAAAAAGCATGACAGGTCCTCTTAAATATGAGATCTGGGGTCATATTTAGGCTTAAATGCAAAAAAAGAAAAAAAAAAAAAAAAAGTAATTTTTCAAATTTCAGAAAAAAATGTTTCTTTAAGACGCTGGGCGGGACTGACGTTTTGACGTCACTTCCGCCCAGCAGAGCTGTGGGGGACGGGTGGGGGCGATTTTTCCCTCACTCGTATCCCAACACAGCCAGCAAGAGGACCCGATCGCCTCCGCCGTTACCGACGGCTCCGGTAAGTGGCGGAGAGCGCGGGAGAGCGGCGGGAGGGGGGGGGCCCTCTCCCGCCACCGATAACGGCGATCTTGCGGCGCTGGGACCGCCATTATCGTGAACAGCACTGCCCACGGAAAAGATTGATATCTCGGTTGTGGCAGCAGCTGCTGCCGTTACCGAGATATCCATCTTTAAAATCATGACGTATTTTTACTATGACACCGTGGGCAAGTGGTTAAAGGGCACAGTGGTGACAATTGATGGCACAGTGACTGCATATGATGGCATGGCACAGTGGTGACAACTGATGGCACAGTGACTGCATTTGATGGCATGGCACAGTGGTGACAACTGATGGCACAGTGGTGGCGTTTGATGGCATGGCACAGTGGTGACAACCGATGGCACAGTGGTGGCGTTTGATGGCATGGCACAGTGGTGACAATTGATGGCACAGTGACTGCATATGATGGCCTGGCACAGTGGTGACAACTGATGGCACAGTGACTGCATTTGATGGTCTGGCACAGTGGTGACAACTGATGGCACAGTGACTGCATTTGATGGCATGGCACAGTGGTGACAACTGATGGCACAGTGACTGCATTTGATGGCATGGCACAGTGGTGACAACTGATGGCACAGTGACTGCATTTGATGGCATGGCACAGTGGTGACAACTGATGGCACAGTGACTGCATTTGATGGCATGGCACAGTGGTGACAATTGATGGGCACAGTAGCTGCGTTTGATGGCATGGCACATTGGTGACAATTGATGGCACAGTGACTGCATTTGATGGCAGGGAAAGGGGCATCATGGGGCACAGTGGCATCATGGGGCACAGTGGCATCATGGGGCAGAGGCGACAATTAAAGGGCACAGTGGTGACAATTGATGGCACAGTGACTGCATTTGATGGCATGGCACAGTGGTGACAACTGATGGCACAGTGACTGCATATGATGGCATGGCACAGTGACTGCATATGATGGCATGGCACAGTGACTGCATATGATGGCATGGCACAGTGGTGACAATTGATGGGCACAGTAGCTGCGTTTGATGGCATGGCACAGTGGTGACAATTGATGGCACAGTGACTGCGTTTGATGGCCTGGCACAGTGACTGCGTTTGATGGCACAGTGACGGCGTTTGATGGCACAGTGGTGGCGTTTGATGGCACAGTGGTGGCGTTTGATGGCACAGTGGTGGCGTTTGATGGCACAGTGGTGGCGTTTGATGGCACAGTGGTGGCGTTTGATGGCACGGCACAGTGGTGACAATTGATGGCACAGTGACTGCATTTGATGGCATGGCACAGTGGTGACAATTGATGGCACAGGCCCCACGTCACCAACCTGGTATCATATCTCCAGGATACCAGGGACCTTCTCAAAGCCATTGAGGGCATCCAATGTTCCAGATGGGGCATGGTTGGTCTCTCTGAATGTGGAGGCCCTGTACAACTCCATTCCCCCATTCGCAGGGAGTAAATGTGGTAAAAAGCTTTGTTTCGGGAGAAACCCAGATTCCCTCACCATACAATCAATTCATTCATTCTTGATTTACTGGACTTCATTCTGTCAAATAACATATTCAAGTTTGACGGCTCCCACTACCTCCAGGTACAGGGCGTAGCAATGGGGACCAAGTGTGCCCCCACCTACGCCAACCTGTACCTGGGGGAGTGGGAGCTGAACTTATTCCATCGTGAAGACATGCAGATTTTCATGGACCACATACCCATCTGGAGAAGATTTATTGATATTTTTTTCATATGGTCAGGCACCTATTCCAACCTTTTGAAATTCATGGAGAAACTCAAAACTAATGAGTTCAATTTAAACTTTACCTTTGAAACCAGCCAAACAAGCCTGAATTTTCTTGATATCACAATTGTGGTTGATGAGAATGGCAATGTAGGCACTTCCCTCTTCCGTAAGCCCCTAGCAGGCAATTCACTCCTACATGCGGACAGCTCACACCCTAAATCTTTCATAACAGGAATACCATATGGCCAATACTTACGGCTACGCGTAATTGTAGTAACGATTCAAACTTCGAAATTAAAGCCAAAGCTTTACAACAATGCCTTCGGGAACGTGGTTATGGCAATAAATGTCTAAAAAAGGCCTATGCACGGGCAAAGGAACACGATCGCAAATCACTCTTGTACGATTACAAAACCAAAAAGGACAATCCGGGAGTACGGATAATCACTCGCTTCACGGGTCATCACCAACAACTGAGAGGGATCCTACACAAATATTGGCATCTCCTGTTAAGTGACCATATGGTTGCCAAACATCTCAAAAGTTGCCCTGAAATAACCTTTAGGAGATCATAATCACTACGCGATAAGCTTGTTCACAGTCATCACGTCCCATTAAATTGTCCAAAAAGGGACCAACAGGCACTAGACCTTGCCATAATTTCCCCTTTTGTGCCTACATTTTTTTCTGCCACCACAATGATGCTCCCAATGGACGCATTCACAAATCATCACTATCAGTGACATGTCAATCAGTAGGAATTGTTTACATCATGATATGTGATTGTGGCTCTTTTTATGTAGGCAAAACCAAACGTCCTTTTTATCACAGAATAAGGGACCATGTAAGCCTGATTAAAAAGAAAAAAATGGAAAGTCCCATCAGCCTCCATGTTGGCATACATCATAACTTCGACAGTCACAAGATGAAATTTTGGGCTCTTGAACACGTGTCCCCCCTGGGGACAGAGGTGGGGATTTTGATAAGATCCTTCTCCAACGTGAAGCAAAGTGGATCCATTCCCTCTCTGCGTTAGAGCCCTGGTTTGAATGAAGCCTTCATCTTCAAACCCTTTCTGTAAAAATCCCACAACCTTGACATGGATTCACTTATACCTTTTATTTATTATATTTTTTAATTTTTCTTTATTTCATTTATTCATTAATTCATCTTCCTGTTTACCCAATTTTCTTTTTCTATTCATTCATTTTAATTATTTTTTCTTAGTCATTTAAAATTCTTTTGTTTTCCAAAGTAACAGCCTTTATGGCTATAATATAGTTATTTTCTATAATGTCTCCAGGAACATTCTGCACTAAACGTTGAACTAACATATTATTGTATGGATTTAACAATTTTCCTCCTTTGGACAGTAGATGGCGCAATGTGTCTTTCCTCCAGGACCTATTACATTATTATTACATAACGAATTTAGATATATTTTTTGAAACTCTTTTCATAATTTAATCATGACATTTTTGAATTCGATTAAATCAACCTTTTACCACTTTTTCCGCTAATGAATAATAGTCATTATGAGCCCCTATTTTGTTGTCCTCTTTAGATGCTAAATTTTGAATGTTTATCCACGAACCATAGGGACGCTACATCATGGATCTGGAACTTTTGGGTCTTTTCTATTTTGTAGTGGTCCACCAAATTTTGATACTCCCCTAGTCCTTATATGTCCCGCCTCGCTCTCAGGTTTATCATTTTTGGCCAATTTCACCATGTTATGTAATATACCGCCATGTATGGGATTGTTTCCCACATCCAAGATGGTGCTCTACGCCTCCGGATGTATAGGCGTGGATTGAACAATTTGAGCTCTGCACCGCCCATTAGACCACCTCTGTTGATATACACCAATTGCGAACCCGACGGGTCTCAATGACGCGGCGAGTCACATGTCCCCGCTGCGGCTACGTCTTTGCCGACGTCAGCCGCACCGCACTATTTAAAGCCTGGCAATGACAGCCGCAATTTCAGGCACAACCTCTCTGCAGTGCTACTGGATGTACCATACCTAGCAACACAGCGACTCTCTCCTCGGACTATTTCCTTCTTTATTCCAGCCCCGATCTTAAAGGGGTTGTAAAGACAAAAATATTTTCCTCTTAAATTAAAGTCTGACAGTAGCTGATGAAGTAAAAAGTAATGTTTTGCATTATAACTAGTTTGATACCTGTTGAAATCGAGCTGTTTTATTCACCTCCGTCACTCCTGAATCATTATTCTCACTGACTTCCTGGTTTGCGGTGCGCATTCATTCTTGCTACATCACGGCCTAATGGGAACTACAGTTCCCATTAGGCTTAGCCTCCATGCCTGTGAGAGATAAGAGAGCATCTTCACGCAGGGCTGTAGTCATAGGGAGGGGGTGAGCATGTCTGCTTTCCACCGGTCAGGTGCTGGTGGAAAGCAAGAAGAGGAGAGACAGGAAATGGCATTTTCAAACCTGGATTACTGTATTTTGGAGGTCAAAAGGAAAAACAAGGTAAGTGATATTTAAATGCTCTAGCTTACAGCAATCAATTGATCTAATACAAAACAAACCTTTAGTGTTCCTTTAAGGTAAGCACCGATCCCCTCTTGTGGATCAGTGACTTTTCTTGTTCATGGTTTTGGTCTATGCTTCTCCCAACTTTGCATTTGAGACATCCCTTCTCTATAGAGGTTTCACCATCTCTTCTTGACTTCTGAGGCAAATGTAGCCAGCACTATGAACCCCAAGACAAATCCCTTATTGATTCATCCTGAAATCATCTTCAACCATTTAGGTTGGCAAGTGTCCTCATCCTAAGTGTCGTTACCCATATCCTTAAAAAGGTACAGGATCTCTAGACCCTACTTTTATTTTTATTATGGTTTTTGTAGCTATGTTCTTACAAATACCAATATTTAATTAATTATTACTATTGGCTTTTTCTCAGTGTATGGTTCGTGGTCAGCATTCTTATATACATTTTGGCAGGGCTTTTTTTCTGGGGGAACTTGGTGGAACTCAGTTCCACCACCTTTGGCTCAGACCCTTTGGTGCCTGCTCACCACAATCACTTGTGAACACAGAAGTCTGGTTTCTGTGTTTACAAGTGACTGCTTTGTAACCCCCTGAACTCTGCACACTGTATGTAATGCAATTCTGGTATTTAATGCCCCTTTAAGACCCTTCTACTGTTTGTGAAATCTGAACGGGTCGTGGTTGAGTTCCTGCACCTATTTTTTGAGAAAAAAAGCTCTGCATTTTGGACACTATTTGTGTGGCTCTGCCCCAATGAGTTGAGGGGTTTTCAATCTCCTGCGCCGTTTCTGCTGTTCCAATAGGTCCCACTTTGAAATTTGTTATTCTATTTAATTTTCTCATTATGAAAAATATTGTTTATCAAATATGCTTTGTTGTGCATATCTACCTAAATTATTTCTGTATTGGAATTATTTCTGTATTGGAATTTATTTGGTATACTTGTGCAAGTGAAAGGAGTCTGCGCTATGAAAATAAATTGAGAAAGGGCACAAGGCTAGGAAATGGGTAGGGTTGTCCAGATACCGATACTAGTATCGGTATCGGGACCGATACCGAGTATTTTTGGGAGTACTTGTACTCGTGCAAATGCTCCTGATACCTAAATAGAATACTTTTTTTGTATTTATCAACATGTTCTGTGAAAATTCTTTGAGTTTTTACTACTGCGTGACAAGAAAATAAAACATTTTTATTAATTTTTACTCATTTTTATTCTTTTATAATGTCTTGAGTTAGAGTTCTTCATAATTCTAAAGAAAATATCCTTAATCTGTATTGTGGTTTGAAAACTGTCACATGACATTTAAAAAAAGTATCGGTATTCGGTATCGGCGAGTACATGAAAAAAAAAGTATCGGTACTTGTACTCGGTCCTAAAAAAGTGGTATCGGGACAACCCTAGAAATGGGTGTGGGAAAGGGGCACAGTAGGTGAAAGAGTGTTAGCTAAATAACAATGATACACCTAGACAGCAATAAACATCTCCAATTGGTAAACTGATGGTAACACATAAAACGGCAAAGTATAGTCCAGGAAAGAAAACTAATTTAGGAAGTCCAGTACTGGAAAATAAAGATAATAAAAATTCCTCAAGGAAGGGGACAGATGAGGAGAGACCCAGCAGCCAATTCTGTGAAAGAAGTCGAGCCGTCACCCAAGAATAACACGCACACCTCAGGTGGTTCCCCTGATGAAGTCAGGTGGTGTGATGATACGCGTCGGGATTGGAGCGCTGGACAACCGAAGCACCTGACGGACGGCCGACGAGTTCGCCACTCGTGGATGCTGTATTCGTTCCTTTATCGTCTATGTGAGTGTTTTTAAGTTGTTTTAAATTAATCCTTTTTACTGGATTACGCGATGTACCACCTTTTTTGTTTTCTGTGATATCACCCGAGCCTCTGAGCACCATCAGCTTAAGACCAAGCGGACCTCCAGTGAGAGGAAAAGGAGGACACTGACGAGCTCGCCGCTCGTGGAGATAAGCCCTTTACCTTTACTTTATGTAAGTGCATAGAGTGCAGGCGTGTTTTGGCTCCCCTTTATATCAGTATCACACTATATATTGTTGTGTATCCTCTCCCCGTATGTGGTGTCTGATCTCGGGATTTTAAGAACCTTCTACCTTCATTTGGACTCCGCGTGAAAGCAGCTGGCTAGGCTATATCTGGTAGCCGTGAGCGATATCACCCGAGCCTCTGAGCACCATCAGCCTAAGACCAAGCGGACCCCCAGTGAGAGGAAAAGGAGGACACTGACGAGCTCGCCGCTCGTGGAGATAAGCCCTTTACCTTTACTTTATGTAAGTGCATAGAGTGCAGGCGTGTTTTGGCTCCCCTTTATATCAGTATCACACTATATATTGTTGTGTATCCTCTCCCCCGTATGTGGTGCCTGATCCCGGGACTTTAAGAACATTCTACCTTCGTTTGGACTCCGTGTGAAAGCAGCTGGCTAGGCTATATCTGGTAGCCATGAGGTGAGCTGCTGGGACCACCTGAGGTGTGCGTGTTATTCTTGGGTGACGGCTCGACTTCTTTCACAGAATTGGCTGCTGGGTCTCTCCTCATCTGTCCCCTTCCTTGAGGAATTTTTACTGTTATTTTTATCTTTATTTTCCAGTACTGAACTTCCTAAATTAGTTTTGTCTTTCCTGGACTATACTTTGCCGTTTATGTGTTACCATCAGTTTACCAATTGGAGATGTTTATTGCTGTCTAGGTGTATCATTGTTATTTAGCTAACACTCTTTCACCTACTGTGCCCCTTTCCCACACCCATTTCCTAGCCTTGTGCCCTTTCTCAATTTATTTTCACAGCGCAGACTCCTTTCACTTGCACATATATTTCCTTGTGTCTATTGAGGTAGACTTTTCTAGTGTTTGCAGCAGTGCTCCCAACCCTCTCCCTTTCCCCCTCATCCACTATTTCACAGACAGCGCGGGAGTATCACTTTATTCACTATTTGGTATACTTACCTTTTTCATTCCACTGACCATCTGTATATATGCTTGTCTTTGTAGACATTGTAGTTGGTTTATAAAAGCTCTTGAAAAAGCTCCTTCCGGAGCGAAACATGTCGAGCGAGTGATAAACTACATGAAACTTCTTCCCAACTTGTGGAAGTTCGATTCATTTCAAGACTTCTGATGGTTTCTCTTTTATGTACATTTCTTTTGTGTATTAATAAAAACTTCTAGTATTTTACCTGTGTCTTAGTACATTCCTATCAGCACCGATTTATAATCCCTGGGTCCGTAGGTACCCATTCCTTCCTTTCTATGTTTATATTTACACAGGATGAGGTGCTTGAATTTGATGATCCACACATCCACTAAATTATATATGGCACAGTGGTGGCGTTTGATGGCATGGCACAGTGGTGACAATTGATGGCACAGTGACTGCATTTGATGGCATGGCACAGTGGTGACAATTGATGGCACAGTGGCTGCATTTGGTGGCATGGCACAGTGGTGACAATTGATGTCACAGTTTCTGTGTTTGATGGCATAGCACAGTGGCTGCATATTTCTTTTTCGTTTGCGCCCCCCCAAAAATTTTGAGCACCAGCCGCCACTGGATCTATCAGATAAAAGGGCGATTGCTATAGTAAATGGAGAAAAATTAAGAATGAAATACTGATGCGCCAATATCAATATATGTTACTCACGTTACCAAATATACATACAAATTTAAAGTGGAGTTCCGGCCACAACTTCACTTTTTAAATATAAATACCCCTGTAATACACAAGCTTAATGTATTGTAGTAAAGTTAGGTCTGTAAACTAAGGTCCGTTTTGTTAGGTTGTTACAGCATTTAGATACTTTATAAAACAGAAATTGGCCGTGGCCATCTTAAGTGTGGGAATTAATGAAGCCAGACTGTATGACTTCCTGGATTTCAGCCTTGCTGATCTCTCACATGCTCAGTGCTGCACAAGCAATGTAATAGGTTTCAGGTCAGGTTTCCATAGCAACAGGAGGAACTTTCTGCCCCTTATCTATGCAAAATTCTCCTACCCTCCAGAAACCAGTAAATATACTAAATGATTTGTTATGTAGATATATCTGCACCACACACCACACCGATCACAGCACAACGATCACAGGGCAACGCACCAATCACAGCGCACACAGGGCAGCGCACCGATCACAGGGCAGCGCACCGATCACAGCGCACACAGGGCAGCACACCGATCACAGCGCACCCAGTGTAATAAACCGATCACAGCGCACCGATCACAGGGCACTGCACCGATCACAGGGCACCAATCACAGCGCACACAGTGCAATGTACCGATCACAGCGCATCGGCCCAAGGACACAGCATCGCACCGCATCAGCCCCAAGACATTGCATCAGCCCCAGCACACCGCATCGGCCCTCCATGCGGCGTGCCAGGGGCCCGATTCGGTTTGCAGCACACCACATCGGCTCAACACATTGCATCGCTCCCACCAAATGGCATCACCCCCAGCACATGGATGATTAAATGAAAAAAATGCGCAGATCGGAGTTGAGTGGGTGGGGTGGCCACGGATCAGAGTTGTTGAGGGGGTGCCGCGAATCGCGGGGGGGCGCGAATAGCGGGGGAGGGGTGCCGTGAATTGTGGGGGGGGGGGGGGAACAGCACCTCTATTGTCCAAGTCTCACGATTCTTCCTGACTGGGGAGGCACAGACTCCTAGAAAGTTACACCCACTACATTCCCAGGAGTCTGTGCGGTGTAGGTCAGAAAGCTTTAGAACCGCGGTATAGGAAGTAGGTAGTTTTACTAATCTGCCTAGTAACAAGGGTTTAAAAGCATGTAATTATTATTTTTTTCTTAAAGGGCTAATGACATTTTTTTTTTAGAACTACTCATGTAAAGTCATATTTGAGGGTGGAACTCCGCTTTAAAGGTATAAATTCATGGTATAAAATAACGTGAACTAAACAGTATGCAGCGTGCAACAATGATACTAGATATATAGACAAATTCAGGGTATCAAATAATGTGCAATGTGAAATGATATATATATATATATATATATATCATCAAAATAATAGTGAAATAATAAACAGGAATGCTATAGTATATGATAACAAGGACTTAAAAGATGGTGAAAGTGTGAATAGGTGTAACCTGAATTAATTTACAATTACACAGCTGCGCCTCATAGTGGTAGTGGCTAGGAGCCCCTCTACCTATGACTGTGGTACAGATCGTGCAGAAAAGTGAACTAGAATATAAATTTAACCAAGTCTCTGAACATTTGGAGGGATTTGACTGAAAACTGTCATCATGGACAGGTCTGACATGGCTGAGTGAGGCAGTCATCTTATTGTGGCACAGGCCTAAGTCCCTATTCACCAATGTTTTAGAGTTTCTAAAGTCTCTAAACCGGCATGCACTCTTCTAAAAGGTACAATACAAGAGCAACAACAAAGGGAACCCTTTCCACTAAGAAAGCGGGGGATATACAACGATATTTTAAAGTTCAGCAAGAGATCTCTTCCAGAGTGAAAGCAGCAGCGCTACACGGCACCACTCGTGAGACTGCAAAAAAAAAAAAAAAAAAAAAAACGCTACCAAGGGGGCCTCTGGCACCTCTGAACAGCTGGATAGTCCTATAAAGACCCTCTTACCCCCCTACCAACCTATGGCATTCCCCCCCCCCCTTGAGACCCTCGGGTGTGGCTGCGCTCGATCAGGATATCAGGGAGATGCTTCAGGCTCTCCCTACTCAGACAGCTATTGAAGCTTTAGTCCTTCGATTAGAAGAGACCCATCGGAGGGACATGCTAGAAGTAAGGGGCGAGGTGTCCACCTTGTCAGAGCGGATGACAGTTGGAGAGGTGTCAGTGACCTCCTTAGAAAATCGTGTGGCAGCATTGGAGAGGTCACGGGACCTCCATAGGAGATACGGCGACATCACTCCAGCTTCACATAGAAGAAATGGAAGACAGGAGCCGCACGGGAGATCTTCCGGACAGTCCTTGCTGAACCGGAGGCAGACATACTGGATAGTGCCCACAGAGCCTTAGGCCCACCGGTATGCCCAGAAGGAGACGATTCGACGGATGGCCTGGGACCATGGAGATGTGGAAATAAGGGGGTCCAAAGTCAGGATTTTACCGGATCTATCCAGAGCCACTTTAAGACGCCGAGCCCTTCTACGCCCTCTATTAGACCTGGCCAAACAGAAGGGCCTGTCCCATCGCTGGGGATACCCCTTCTCAGTAACTTTTCGAGGAGAGCAGGGAGCCTATACGCTGCAGGCTGTGGCAGACCTGCCAGGGCTTTTTGTCTTTATGGGTGCAGATCCAATCCAGGTTCCTGACTGGTTACAGATTCTTCCACGGCAAGCCAGCAGATCGGGCACCTCAATCCGACATGGTCCCCCACTACCTTAAAGGGAGAGGGGCAGACGTCAGCAGCGACCTACCTTGGAGGAGCCTGCATGTGAATAGGCCCTGAGCCGCCTGCTGTTCCCTGTCACTTCAGTGCCCAGTCTGAAGGAACCGAGTCCAACATGACTCAACCAGAGCTTGTACTGTATTGAAATTGCATAAGAAGGGAAAAAGACACATATGGTAGAGATGGAATGAAAAAGCTGCTCGCCCCAATTTGGCATAAAAAGAAAGAGAAAGGTTCCCCAGCGGGGTTATTAGGCAGCGGGATCAAAGGATTAAACAGTTTCCATATAAAACGACTTTCACCGACCGACAATATCGGACATCACAGTGAGCATGGGCAAATGCCAAACAATATGTAAAAAGAGGGTACAAAGGTTTCTCAATCCTTGTTGCAGTAGACATAAATATTTATACATATCGTAAAGTTGCGGATCTCCGACACGTTTCGACCGGTCTCTTAAGGGGGACAGGCATTCTAAAATATAAATTATAGGGGTTCAAAAGTATTACAAAGCATAAAAACATACATCATGGTGGGTTTATCACAATGATATATACCGCTAAAACAAGGAATCAAGCATGCTGGTCACCGCTGGGTAGCCGGGGGAGGCCCTTAGGCTGCCTCCATACTCCCCAATGCGAATGACGGCCCATCTTCGAGGGCCTACAAGGAGCCAGAGTGTGGACACCCTCCAAGAGGTGGAGGAATCGGGACCTGCAATGGACACCCATAGAATTGTGTATGATTAGGAAGGATTAGATAAATCCATTCAACATATTCCCGATTCCTCCACCTCTTGGAGGGTGTCCACACTCTGGCTCCTTGTAGGCCCTCGAGGATGGGCCGTCATTCGCATTGGGGAGTATGGAGGCAGCCTAATCCGACGCGTTTCGACCGTTCGATCGGTCATCCACATTGTGCATTCACCTGCAACTTTACGATATGTATAAAATATTTATGTCTACTGCAACAAGGATTGAGAAACCTTTGCACCCTCTCTTTTATATATTGTTTGGCATTTGCCCATGCTCACTGTGATGTCCGATATTGTCGGTCGGTGAATGTTTTATATGGAAACTGTTTAATCCTTTGATCCCGCTGCCTAATAACCCCGCTGGGGAATCTCTTTCCTTCTGTACTGTATTGAAATGCCCCATATTGCTCTTTACTGCCCTGCCCCTGCCTCTCCTTTACCCTTTTCATTTTTTTTTCTGGGGGGGGGGGGGTATGATTTATCCCTATGGTTTAACCCACGGACCAAGCTTTTTAATGCTGTGCTGTGTCCTGACCTTAATCGGATTTTGGATGAGAAGTTGCAGCCGATAGAGATCTAGCAGTTTGAGACACCTGGGATACCATCCTATACTGTGCTCACTACACCCGACCCCTCTTTTTTTCTCCTTTCGAGCAGCTGGAACCTGCGGGCCCACCTGGTGGACTACAACTTAGTATATCCAGAGAGAGTAGAGGGGGGGGGGGTGAAGAGGATAGACGTACAATTAGGAGGGAGAGTTCAATAATACAGTAGAAGGGGATGTGTTCCCCTAGAGGGGGAAGGTCCGGGCTGGGGCGGGTGGAAGGGAGGAAATGCGGGCATTAACTTAATATTATGGAGCTGGTTTTGGGTATATCACTATGATCTTGACCAATGCTGGATCCCCTGGAGACAAGATGTCTTTCTTTTTTTTTTTTTTACCTCCCAGGAACCTGTAAGGTCAAGTTTGTATAATGAATATCGACTACCCATCCCCCCCCCCCCCCCAGTCTACACTCTTATTTTTCCCCTTTGAATAATTTCTAAAAAGGGAAGGTGTTGGGGAAGAGAGGGTTTGTTGATCAGGAATATATAGGTCTGGTCTCTCACGGGATAGGAACACGATTGGGATCTCAACTGTAAAAGTTTTTTGTATTCTAGCTATTTTCTTTTTCTTTTTGGTTATTCCAATACTGTGCATCTGATCATTGCAATACCTGTTTGAATTGCTTTATTAGATTGCACTCCATTCATATTATCTTTCTCGACGGTCCTATTTTCTGTTATTTACATAAAGATTTACCAGGGGTGGGGGGAGGCTCCAGGAATGTAAGTTCTGGCCCCTCCTAAAGACTATCCCAATTAGGTCGCGCTCAATACCCAGAATAGTATCCGGAGAGCGCATTAGCTAGTTAGGCTATATTTAGTTCACTTATAGCTACGCTCTCTTGCGTTAGCTTTGTTTTTTTTGTTTTTCTCTCACTACCCCATTTATCCTCTTCTTTCTTCCCCTACACCCTATTCTTTTTGCAGACATGGATTCACTTAATATTTTTTCTTTAAAACGTTAAAGGTCTTAACTCACCTGAAAAACGATGAATGTTGCTACATGACATGCGTCGAGCAAAAGCGGACATTGTCTTAGTGCAGGAAACACATTTCAGAGGAAATAATCTGCCACTACTTAAAAACAGGCACTACCCGGAAACATTCCACTCTAATTACACTGAAACTAATAATAATAGAGTACCATGGAAGTTTATAGATTCTCAGATAGACAGTGAAGGACGATTTCTGTTCTTGAAGGGACAGATTGGAGAAGAAACCGTGACCCTTGCGAACCTATACGCCCCTAATAATCATCAGGGACGTATTCCTGAGGAAACAGGGCGACTTTTGCATTTTTATGATGGACACCTTATAGTAGGGGGTGATTTGAATATACTTTTATTGCCGATGGAAGATACCTCCTCAGGAACATCGTCGACACCGCGTGACATGCGTAGACGAATTGGATCGACGTTTCACTCCGCACAGCTGATTGACGTTTGGCGTCTTTTCCACCCCGGGGAGCGGGACTATACTTTTTTTTTCAAAACCACATCAAACGTACTCACGGATTGATTTTTTAGTTCCGCATGGCCAGCTACACGCAGTGGAAGATACCTCGATCGGGTTAATTACATGGTCTGACCATGCCCCGATCAGTATACGATATAATTCATCACACGCACGCAGGAGACAAAAACTGCAGTGGAAACTTAATGAAAGCCCGTTACAAGATGCAGAGGTTTTAGCTGATGTGGTCAGAGAAATTGGGTATTATTTTGACACTAATGCAACACCAGATAGCGACGCAGGGGTAGTGTGCGAGGCCCATAATGCCGTTATAAGAGACGTCCTTATTAAACACGGCGCAAGACTAAAGCATTTGCGGACAGCACAACTGGATATGTTACTTATTAAGTTACATAATTTAGAGACTTCCAATAAAGCAACCCTGACTAGACAACTCGGACCTGAATTGGACATGGTACGTTCACAGATAACCGATATCCTGCAATTTAT
>JAJQKJ010001781.1:57500-80045 GCA_029574335.1 Rana kukunoris
ATCTTTGCAATTGCAATTATATATATATATATATATATATATATATATATATATATATATATATAGCAGAAAATAAGTATTTGAACACCCTGCTATTTTGCAAGTTCTCCCACTTGGAAATCATGGAGGGGTCTGAAATTGTCATCGTAGGTGCATGTCCACTGTGAGAGACATAATCAAAAAAAAAAAATCCAGAAATCACAATGTATGATTTTTTTAACTATTTATTTGTATGATACAGCTGCAAAGAAGTATTTGAACACCTGAGAAAATCAATGTTAATATTTGGTACAGTAGCCTTTGTTTGCAATTACAGAGGTCAAACGTTTCTTGTAGTTTTTCACCAGGTTTGCACACACTGGAGGAGGGATTTTGGCCCACTCCTCCACACAGATCTTCTCTAGATCAGTCAGGTTTCTGGGCTGTCGCTGAGAAACACGGAGTTTGAGCTCCCTCCAAAAATTCTCCATTGGGTTTAGGTCTGGAGACTGGCTAGGCCACGCCAGAACCTTGATATGCTTCTTACAGAGCCACTCCTTGGTTATCCTGGTTGTGTGCTTCGGGTCATTGTCATGTTGGAAGACCCAGCCTCGACCCATCTTCAAAGCTCTAACTGAGGGAAGGAGGTTGTTGCCCAAAATCTCGCAATACATGGCCCTGGTCATCCTCTCCTTAATACAGTGCAGTCGCCATGTCCCATGTGCAGAAAAACACCCCCAAATCATGATGCTACCACCCCCATGCTTCACAGTAGGGATGGTGTTCTTGGGATGGTACTCATCATTCTTCTTCCTCCAAACACGGTTAGTGGAATTATGACCAAAAAGTTCTATTTTGGTCTCATCTGACCACATGACTTTCTCCCATGACTCCTCTGGATCATCCAAATGGCCATTAGCAAACTTAAGACAGGCCTTGACATGTGCTGGTTTAAGCAGGGGAACCTTCCGTGCCATGCATGATTTCAAACCATGACGTCTTAGTGTATTACCAACAGTAACCTTGGAAACGGTGGTCCCAGCTCTTTTCAGGTCATTGACCAGCTCCTCCCGTGTAGTCCTGGGCTGATTTCTCACCTTTCTTAGGATCATTGAGACCCCACGAGGTGAGATTTTGCATGGAGCCCCAGTCCAAGGGAGATTGACAGTCATGTTTAGCTTCTTCCATTTTCTAATGATTGCTCCAACAGTGGACCTTTTTTCACCAAGCTGCTTGGCAATTTCCCCGTAGCCCTTTCCAGCCTTGTGGAGGTGTACAATTTTGTCTCTAGTGTCTTTGGACAGCTCTTTGGTCTTGGCCATGTTAGTAGTTGGATTCTTACTGATTGTATGGGGTGGACAGGTGTCTTTATGCAGCTAATGACCTCAAACAGGTGCATCTAATTTAGGATAATAAATGGAGTGGAGGTGGACATTTTAAAGGCAGACTAACAGGTCTTTGAGGGTCAGAATTCTAGTTGATAGACAGGTGTTCAAATACTTCTTTGCAGCTGTATCATACAAATAAATAGTTAAAAAAATCATACATTGTGATTTCTGGATTTTTTTTTTTTGATTATGTCTCTCACAGTGGACATGCACCTACGATAACAATTTCAGACCCCTCCATGATTTCCAAGTGGGAGAACTTGCAAAATAGCAGGGTGTTCAAATACTTATTTTCTGCACCGATAGATATATATATATATATATATAGATATATATATATATATATATATATATATATATATATATATATATATATATAAATAATCACACCCCCCTCATTCTGCAGCCTACATATCTCTCTCTCGATCAGCTCGGTTTTATAAACTGTTAAATAGACTGGTCAGTAGTGATTCTTGGGATCACCGCTGATCATTTTCATAAACGGACACCTAATGGCAGCGATATGCGATTTTTACATTTAACACAGCCATAGGATAATAACATATGCAATATACATATACAATATATATATATATTGCATATGTTATTATCCTATGGCTGTGTGTTACATGTAAAAATCGCATATCGCTGCCATTAGGTGTCGGTTTATGAAAATGATCAGCGGTGTTCCCAAGAATCACTGCTGATCTGTCCATTAACAGTTTATGAAACCGAGAGGATTGTGGGAGAACACGATCATCTCCACACTGAGAATCTGATTGACGGACACAGAAAACGGCCCGTTTATGAAGCTGTGATCTTAACACTTCCCTGGTGATCTGTGTCAGAATTCAAACTCGCCGATTTACCAGCTCAGAGGTGGTGAATCAGGGAGTGAAGAGAGAATCCTGGGGGAAAGAGGACGATTTTTGACTTCCTCGTTCAGACCCCCCAAGACAGTAACAAAGTTCCCCTGCTGTATGTATTAGGGTTGTCCCGATACCACTTTAAGACCGAGTACAAGTACCGATACTTCACCTCCCCCCCAAGTACTCGCTGATACCAAATACCGATACTTTTTTTTAATCTCATGTGACAGCGGGACAAGTGTCAGAATGTTTTTTTTTTTTTTTTTTTTATGTTTAACAATTTGTTTACAATTTTTTTTATTTATAACGCTTTCTTTTTTTAAGACCATGTCAGTGTGTTTTTTTCTTTAATTTTTTTTATTTTCTACACTCTTATTTTTTTTGTTTTTTTAGCCCTGTTGGGGGGGGGGGGGGGCTTTGGCGAGATATCAGGGGTCTTAACAGACCTCTGACATCTTCCCTTTGGGGCAGAGAAAGGGACTAGGGACACATGTTCCCGTCACTTTCTCAGCAGCATCAGCTGCGCTGAAAATGAATGCAGTGAAGGATCCCAGCGCTGCCAGCTTCCATCCAGCGCACAGGCACGATAGGCTTACATTACAGCGCGTGCATCTAAGGGACGCGTGCACGAGCGCGCTCCTTCTCGGGACCAATCAGAGGCATGACAGGCCTATTTAAACCAGCCCCTGTCTCTGTACAGGTTGCTGGTTTATCGTCAGCTCTGCCTAAACTTGTGATACCTTGCCTTGTGCCCTTTGACCCGGAAATTCTTCCCGACTCAGCTCTCGCCTGGAAACCTGACCTCGGCTTGTCTCTGCTACCTTCTCTAAACCTCTGACCTCGGACCGTGACCTGGATCTGCTTCTGTCTCCTGACCTTGAACCTTGGCTTGCACCCCTGGACTTCTCTCAGCCTTATCCTGAACTTTTAGCCTGTACCCGGATCTGCTGCTATCAGCCCATTGTCCTCTGAGCTGTGTACCGGATCGCCTCACCTCCTTTGGTGACCATCCAGCAACGGCATCCCATCTCAGCAGCTACTTCTCAGCAACTACATTCCACTTACCACTCTGCTGGTACCGGTACCTCCTTGTGCCTCTGCCCCCTTTCTCAAACTCCAGTGGGCGGGTGCACTTGGTCGTAAAGGTGAGCCGTCCTCAGCATCTCAGCCTTGGCGAGTACTCGTTTCCCTGATATGAAGACAGCATCTTCTCTTCATTCATAAACTGAAACATTTGTAATCACAGATTACAAGGTTTCAGTTATGCGAATGGACAGTCAGTGATCACCGACTCTGTCCATTCGGAGCAGTAAGGAGCCGGATTTACCGGCTCCTACATGGCGGCATGCACAGGATACACGGCGGCTTTCAGCTGCTTTAAAATCAGCAGTAATCTGTGCTTGGAACTTCCCCATGCACTGATCACTGCCGACAGTACAAGTATCGGGAGCATTTGCCTGAGTACAAGTACTCGGGCAAATGCTTGGTATCGGTCCCATCCTAGTATGTATGTATGTATGTATGTATGTATGTATGTATGTATGTATGTATGTACACAGAGTTGTGCTCATAGGTTTTACCCTGGCAGAAATGATGTTCCTTTTTCAGAGAATATGAATGATAAACAAAAAAAATTCTCACTCATCGTTAGTGTTTGGCTGTAGCCATTTATCAATTAATTGAGTTTACCCTTTTTAAACCATAATGGCAATAGAAACTACCCAAATGACCCTGATCAGAATTTACATACACCAATTCTTAATACCGTGTCTTGCCCCCTTTAACATCAATGACAGCTTTTGTGGCATTTGTGAATGAGGCTCTCCATCTTATCAGATAGTAAAGCTGCCCATTCCTCTTGGCAAAAAGCCCCTAGTTCCTGTAAATTCTTGGCCTATCTTGCATGAACTGTACTTCTCTCCCCAGAGTGGCTCAATGATATTGAGGTCAGAAGACTGAGATGGCCACTCCAGAACCTTCACTTTATTATGCTGTAGACAATGACAGGTCGACTTGGTCTTGTGTTTTGCATCATTGTCGTGTTGGAATGTCCACGTATGTCCCATGCACAGCCTCCTGGCTGATGAATGCAAAATGTTCCTCCAGTATTTTGATAATGTATAAATCTCGCCAACAATTTTAAAATTTCCTGTGCCTTTGTAGGGCATACATCCCTAAAACATCAGCGATCCACCTCTGTAACTTTCATTATAGGCCTTGTTGACTCAACATATGTAGCGTTTATGATTGTGGCCAAAAAGCAAAATTTTGGTCTCATCATTCCAAATGGCTTTGTGCCAGAAGGTTTGAGACTTGTCTCTGTGCCGTTTGGCATATTGTAAGTAGGATACTTTGCGGCATTTGTGTAGTGATGGCTTTCTTCTAGCGACTTGACCATGCAGCCCATCTTTTCATCAAGTACCTCCTTATTGTGAATCTTGAAACAGCCACGTCACATATTTTCAGAGAGTCCGGTATTTCACCTAAAGTCATTTGTGGGTTTTTCTTTGCATCCCCAACAATTTTACTGGCAGTTGTGGCTGAAATTTTAGTTGGTCTACCTGACCGTGGCTTGGTTTTAACAGAACCCATCATTTTCCCACTTCTTGATTAGGAGTTTGAACACTTAGGCCCAGATTCACAAAGCACTTACACCGACGTAAGTGCAAATGTGCGCCGCCAAGTGCAAATGTGCGCCAGACCCACAAACCAACAGACACCTAAAAACTGGCCACCCTACCCCGACGTATCTTACATACGCCGGTGTAGAGTGGGTGCACTTTGTCTTTTCGCATGTTGCTGCTCCCATTGATTAGGCATGTAAATGAGGAAAATACAGCGATTCACGAACGTGAGTGCCCCCGACGCATGCTACGCAAGGTACGCCGAAGTTGTATGTCCGGCGTAAAGTTATTCCCCCATAGATGAGGTGCAACCCGGCAACAGACATGCAAAAGTCTGCATCAGAGAACACAAGCTGGCGTATTGTGGGTTGGACGTGTGTCTGGCTGGGCGTACGTTAAGTTCACGGCGTACGTAGTGATCCGGCGCAACTTAAGCAGTTGTGCCGGCGTGGTTGTGAGCATGCGCTTAAGGGTGCCGTTTCATGCGTCCACGTCATGGCGCATGCGCAGTTGGTGATACGCCAGGCATTAAGCACTGCACCATGCTCGGACCATCATTTGCATGGGGTCACGCCCACTTCCACCATTTTGCTTTCCCCATGACTCAGAATCCAAAAACGATCATGCAGCACTGGATGAAAGATGCAAGCATCGGTCAGGAGTCCAGAAACACACTAGAGGTCGACCGATATGGGTTTTTCTCTGGCTGATGCCGATATTTAGAAATCTGGGCGGCCGATGGCCGATAAATGATGCCGATTTTTTCGACCGATTTTTATTTTTTTTATTGGTGGCACTGGCTCGTGGCACTGGAAGGAAGATGGCACTAGCAGAAGGCACTTATTGGCACTGGCAGGTTGCACTGGATGGCACTGAAAAATGGTACTAGCAGGTGGCACTGATTGGCAGGTGGCGGCACTGGGTGGCAATAGTTAACACTGGTTGGCATCGGCAGGTGGCACTGATGGCTTTAGTTGGCACTGGCAGGTGGCACTGGATGGTGTCACTGGCATGTGGCATTGGCGGATGGCACTGGATGGAAGGTGGCACTAATTGGCACTGGATAGTGGCACTGGATGGAAGGTGGCACTAATTGGCACTGGATAGTGGCACTGGTATTGGCAGGTGGCATTGGCGGATGGCACTGGATGGAAGGTGGCACTAATTGGCACTGGATAGTGGCACTGGTATTGGCACTGGCAGGTGGCATTGGCGGATGGCACTGGATCGAAGGTGGCACTGGCGGATGGCACTGGATGGAAGGTGGCACTGGCTAGTGGCACTAGATGGAAGGTGGCACTGGTATTGGCACTGGATGGAAGGTAGGCATTGATGGAAGGTGGCACTAATTGGCACTGGATAGTGGCGCTGGATGAAGGTGGCACTGGTATTGGCACTGGCAGGTGGCATTGGCGGATGGCACTGGATGAAAGGTGGCACTGGTATTGTTACTGGCAAATGGCACTGGATGACAAGTGGCACTAATTGGCACTGGTGCAAAAAAATGGCGTGACCCCCCCTCAGTACAGACTCCAACTCCCTCCAGTATAGACCCCCCCTGCCCCCCGTAGTACAGACACCAGAGCGGTGCGTCTCCCACGAGCGCGGGCCCCTCCTCCTCTGTGGGCGTAAACAGAGGAGGGACGCCGCGATGGGTGTACCAAGATGGCCGCGGCTTCGGAGCTAGGCCGAAGCTGCGGTCTTTCCTGATGCCGTGACCGTGGCGGCAATCAGCTTAGCCTAGCTCCGGAGCCGTGGCATCGCTAGCGGGATTTGTAAAATATCGGCCCGATTTGGATAAAAATTGTCCGATGTCGATTTCTCCAAAACGGCCAAACATCGGCCGATATATCGGTCGACCTCTAAAACACACTGACCTTTTACAATTACAAGCAAACAGATCACAGGTGAGGATGTTACCTTTAATAGCCATTCAAACCCCCTTTGTGTCAACTTGTGCATGTTATCAGGCCAAAATCACTATGTTATGTAAACTTTTGATTAGGGTCATTTGGATAGTTTTGTTTGTTGCCATTAAGATTTAAAAAGACTAAAAAAACATAGGTGAAAATAAATGACTTCAGCCAAACACTAATTGAGTGAAAGGTCTTGGTGTTATTCATATTCTGCTAGGGTATGTAAACTTATGATATAGATAGAAGACACGATCCTCTCTTGGAATATCAGGGGACTACACGACCCTACAAAAAAGGACTGCCCTATTCACTTTTCTCTCACAACAGAATCCCGCTATGATGTTTGCAGGAATCTCACCTTACTAGTGACACCACCCACTTACTACGCATGTCCAAATACCCTGAACAATACCACTGCACACTAGGTACTCCAGAGGAGTCAGTAGTTTGTTCTACAGGACTACTGCCTTTACTAAACATGATGTACATATATACTCTGAAGGTAGATTTATTTTTCCCATGGGGGTATGGGAATTACATACTTGTGTTGTAGTCAATATATATGTGCCTCCACCTTTTGCATTGACAGTGTTACAGTGCCTAGCTAGATTCTTAGCCAAGCACACTCAGTTTCCGGTATACAGGGGGGTCCCTGACTTACGAACACTAGTTACGAACTTCTCCTCGTTATTAACCGGGTGCTGTGGGGACCCTCTGCCATTTTCCGGACCGTCTGCTGTTCTGCACATGCACGGCTAGACAGAGTCTGGGGGAAATTGTCGGAAAAATCCATAATTGTTAGCAGGGCATTCAACGGAACGGTCCGTAATTGCCAGTCTGTGCATGCGCGGCCAACTTGAGAACATTTTCGAGCTACAAACAGGAGGAAAGTCCCTAACTGGTTCGTAACCCAGGGACCCCATGTATGTCCTGGGGGACTTTAATAGTGCAATGATGTTTCTTGATATTCACAAAAAAAATTGTCTGCAGTTCCCTAGGGTGTGAACTCCTCTGGCCAAGTTTGTGAATGAACTTGGTCTGGTAGACGTTTGGAGATTTAAATCTCCCCTCCAGGCCTAGTTCTCCTGTCACAAGTTATCGCATTCTACACTGTGACGCATAGACCTGGCACTGGGTAATGACCTGACATTTTTCTATGACCCAAGAGTGACATACTTGGCTAGGGGCCTCTCCAGCCACTCTCCGGTGCAGCTTAGTCTAAATTTTCAAAAGCCATGCTTGCCAGTACACTGGAAGATTAACCCCTTTTATTTACTGACTCGGATAATATGCAGTTGCAAATCGGATATTTTCTGGAAATCAATAAACCATTAGCTGCGCCTGGGGTGGTGTGGGTCGCATGAAAAGCCTTCATTATAGGGATGTGCATCAAGGAAATTAACAATTAAAACCAGGAGCAGGCAGTGGGCTAGGGATGCCGGTCGGGCGGTAGAGGAATTATATGTGCGGGCTCCCACTCCTGACCACGAGAGCCAATGGACAGCTGCACAGAAACTCTACCACACCATGCATCTACTACAACAGGCAGACAAACGTTTTTTCACTTCCCAAAACTATTTTGAGGCGGGGAAAAAACTGGCCACTTGCTAGCTTTGATAGCCAGGTCACAACAGCCACCACATGTGATACATAGTATTACCACGTCATCACTGTTAACGGTCACCGGTACACCCTCCATTTTGAAGGAATTTTGGTCCTTTTACCAGGGCTTATACTCCAAGGTATCTTATCCAGTAGAAGAGTTGACACAATTCCTAGACTGTCACCCTACCCCAGCTCCAAGACACAAATAGGGAACTTTTAAAAACGCACCTGACCCTGGAGCAACTGGCACTGGCCATGTTCCCAACTTCGAAGGCCCCAGATACTGAGGGAATGGCAATTGAATAAAAAATAAAAAAAAACTATGGGAGGGGTAATCCTACCGGAGCTACTCCATACACTTTACTGAGGCGTTTGTACAATCCAATCCAATCCAATCCAATCAGCAGCTATTGCCGACAATGATACCATGTGAAATGGTGCGACGCCAACTTTGCTGCACTGCACCGATTTCCAAAAGTAGTTTCTATGATACTTTTGGCGACTTAGAGGGCGATCTGTGCATGAACCCACACAGATGTCTGTCAAATCACCCCGAAGTCGGACTGCATTGCTGGTTTGAAATTGTGCGAGTTCAGCCAAACTTGCAGGGCTTCTAACCTGCATCAGTGTGAACCTGGGCTTAATGTAGTCAGCAGGATGGGTAATAAAATTCAGACTGATCTCTGATCAGAAATTACACTTTTCTTTATATGTCAGAAGGCAACATGGGGCTAGGTTCACACCCATGTGAATTTAATGTTGGTTAACTCGCATCCAATTCACATAGCAGGAGAATGTGACTGGCTCTCTATGGAGCTGGCTGTGTAGAGCACTGCACAGAAACAAGCATCTTTGGCTCTGTTTCAGGGCCAAATTCAGGCAAAGATTCGGTCCTGATTGGTCTCCGAAACAAAAAGCAGGGATTTAAGGTGTTCCTGTGAGATCTGCAGCCGATTCCAGTGTGAACCGAGCCCAAGACTAGGTTCACATAGGAGCAATTGGTCATGCGATTTGAGAAATCAATTTGCATGACAATTCACACCCTACTGGAGGCAATGGCACTGTTCCAATCAGTGCGACACTGATTTTGCAGCGTCGAACCGATTTGCTAAAGTCGTTTCTGTACTACTTTCAGGGGCGACTTCAATAGACATCTGTGTATGAAGCCACACAGATGTCCATCAAGTAGTACCTGAAATCGTGCCGACCTTTCTAATTCACGTGGAGTAGCACAATTTCAAAGTAACATCAATGTGAACCAGGGCTTAGACATACAAGTAGCTATGAACCACATATTCAAGCAGACACTAAAGTGTTAAATGCCATTGATTCCAGTCTGCAGATATTGAGCTGTAAAAAGTTAACCATTTATGTAAGCAGCAGTGTACTGTGCCCATTAAAGCAGTGTAGTAAAGCACAGACCTCCCCTAGCAAGGACACAGAGGGTTAATCAGAGAGTCTCCCTCCCCCTCTCCAACTAGGGCGGGACTACGGCTTGCAAAACCTTTCGCCCAAAGGCCTGCTCACCTGCCGACACCAGGTCTACTCTATAGTGCTTAACGAAGGTGGTGTAGCTGGACCAAGTTGCTGCCTTGCGTAGCTCCAGCCTTTTCTGCCTGAGAAGCTGCCAACGCTCGAGTAGAGTGTGCCTTTATTCCTGTAGGGACCTCCCTACCAGTCGAGGTATATGCCCGCCCAATGGTTAATCTAAGCCATCTAGCAATTGTGCGCCAAGGCGCTTTCTGTCCTTTCCTAGCCCCAGAAAACAAATAAAGATTCTGGACTTCCTAAAACCCTTAGTCAGCTCCAGGTAGTGCAGGATGCATCTCCTGATATCCAACGTACTGAACCGTAGCTCCCTTTCACCTGAGGGATTGGGGGAAAAGAGGGTAGAACTACCTCCTGACTTCTATGAAATTTAGAAGTCACTTTGGGTAAAAAGGCTGGATCGGTCTTAAAAACGTCTCGATCTGGAAAAACACAAAAAGGGGGTCTAACGGACAAGACTTCTAACTCGCTGATCCTCCTAGCAGTGGTCACTGCAACCAAAAAGACTGTTTTTAAGGTCAATTCTCTTAACAAACATTTGTGTAAGGGCTCAAAGGGAGAACCTGTTAGGGCCTGTAATACTAAAGATAAGTCCCACCTGGGGAAGGGGGGCCCCTGAGGTGGCTTCTGTCTGGATAATGCCCTAAGGAACCTGACTACCCAAGGATTGGAGGCCAGAGGTCTTTCTAGATACACACTAAGAGCTGAGACCCGACTCTTGAGGGTGCTAACTGAAAGTCCCTTATCTGCTACACACTGTAGGAATTCCAAAATGGATGTGGGGCTCTGCACTGAACAGGAAAAATCTAGGCACCATGCATTAAAGCGAAGCCAGACCTTCCCATAGATAGAGCGGGTTTCCTTTTTCCTGCTATTAAGAAGGGTGGCAGTTAATCTTTCAGAAAACCCTCTAGATCTTAGTAAGGCCTCCTCAGTAGCCACGCCGATAGGTTCCACCTGTGTACCTGTGGGCAGAGGACTGGGCCCTGCGAGAGGAGAGTCTCTCGAGACGGAAGGAAAAAAGGAAGGTTCTACGGCAGGGATCCTCAAACTACGGCCCTCCACCTGTTGCAGAACTACACATCCCATGAGGCATTGTAACACACTGACATTCACAGACATGACTAAGCATGATGGGAATTGTAGTTCCTGAACAACTGGAGGGCCGTAGTTTGAAGACCCATGTTCTTCGGCCAGCTGTTTGAGGACCGAGAACCAAGCCCTCTTGGGCCAATGTGGTACAACTAGAATCGGAGAAGTGTTCTCCAGTTGAAACTACCTTAGAACCGCCGGCAGCAGTACTGGTGGTGGGAAAGCGTAACAAATTCCGAACCATCAGCTCTGGGACAGAGCATCTACCCCTCTTGCTCCCTCTCCCCTGTTCCGAGAGAAAAAACAAGGGGTTTTCGTGTTTTCTTTGGACGCGAAGAGGTCTATTTCTGGAGATCCCCACCTCTTGGCCAAGAGATGGAAGACTTCCTGACTGAGGGCCCATTCATTCTCTCAGTTGACTTTGACTAAGGAAATCTGCCGTCCCATTTTCTATTCCTCTTAGGAAGACTGCTGACAGCGACAGGGTGTTGGTCTCAGCTCCCAACTAAGAATATCAGTTGGGAGGGCCGACAGGACTACGCTCCTCGTGCCGCCCTGCTTGTTTAAATAAGCCACGGCCGAGGCATTGTCCGACCTCACCTGGACGTGGTGCCCCTGGAGCTTCTCCTGAAAGAATCTGAGAGCTAGACCAACCGCCCTCAGTTCTTTCCAGTTGGAAGACTTCTTCAAATCTGCACCCTTCCAGATGCCTTGCGCCGGAAGAGACCCTAGGTGGGCCCCCCCAACCCTTGCCGCTTGCATCCGTGGTTACCACCTGGGGAACCGGAATATGCCATAGACGACCCTGCGACTAATTGGAGACCTTCCTCCACCACCAGAGGGATCTCTTTACCTGGTTCGGGACCTATACTAAGGTGTACAGGTGCTCTAGACTGTGATCCCAGATTTTGAGAAGGAAGGCCTGTAGGGGTCGAAAGTGAAGGCAGTGGTTACCACCTGGGGAACCGGAATATGCCATAGACGACCCTGCGACTAATTGGAGACCTTCCTCCACCACCAGAGGGATCTAAGGTGTACAGGTGCTCTAGACTGTGATCCCAGATTTTGAGAAGGAAGGCCTGTAGGGGTCGAAAGTGAAGGCCTGCCCACTGGACAGCCAGGGGGGTGGACGTCAACCAACCCAGAGTCGATATCAGGGATCTAATCGACACCGATGACTGCCATGGAGGGTGGCTACCGCTCTGTCCAGCTTCAGAGCCTTCTCCAAAGGAGAGAAAGACCCTTAGGAGGGTGGAGTCTAAAAAGGTACCCTAAATAAGAAATGCGGGGTCAGGCTGGACTTCTCCAGAATTAGAAGCCACCCTAGATCCGTTAGGATCCTCTTGGTCAACTCCAGGTCCCTGGATAGCTGTTCTGGAGACACTGCAAAAAGGAGCAGGTCGTCCAGGTAGGCTTTGATGCCTACTCCCTGAAGACGCAGAAATGCTATAGGCCAGTGATGGCGAACCTTGGCACCCCAGATGTTTTGAAACTACATTTCCCATGATGCTCAACTACAATGCCTAGTGCATGAGCATCATGGGAAATGTAGTTCCAAAACATCTGGGGTGTCAAGGTTTGCCATCACTGCTATAGGCTCTGCCAGGACCTTGGTAAACACACGGGGCGAGGAGGATAGACAGAATGGAAAAGCCTGGAACGGATAGACAGAATGGCAAAGCCTGGAACTGAAGGTGCACCACGTTTCCTCCTAGGTCTATCGCTAATCATAGAAACCCGAGACCCCTCGGCGATGGGTACGTGCAGGTACGCGTCTCTGAGGTCCAGGGAAACCATAAAGCAAATCTGCGGGAGGAGGGCTTTAACCGTAAAGATCAATTCCATGCGGAATATACTGTACGCAATGGATTTGTTCAGGGGCTTTAAGTTCAGGATTAACCTGTACTTTCCTAAAGGGTTTCCTTACCACAAAAATGTGAGTAAAACCCCTTTTCCTTCGTCACTGGAACTCTGAGGACAACATTTTGATCCTCTAGCTCTTTTAAGGCTCCTAGTAAGGCTTTGGATTTTTCCATGTCTGTGGGTAGCTGAGTGACTAGGTACCTCTCTAGGGGAAAGGAAACGAAAATTCCAAGTGGTACCCCCTCCTTACAAATCACCAGGACATACCTGTTGGGGGAAATAGTCTCCCACTGTGGGAGGAAGGCCCCCCAGGCTCCCCCCCCCCACCCTGACCCAGGTGTCATTGTTTTTTTGGGGGCTGGTCAGGAGGGCGAAAAATCACTCCTCTCCCCCTTCCCCTGGGTGTCCAGACCTTCTTCTGACCTTCAGGTTTTGGAACCCCAGCCAGAGCTGCGGATCTGGTTGACATGCAGACTGATTCCGCCGAAGCATCCACAATGTAGGCGATGCCTCGCAACATTGTAGGGAAGGAGGAATATATGCTTTCCTTATCCATCCCAGCCTCAAAGTGCTTCTGTATTTTGGAGAGCCAATGCTCTAAATTACGAGCCACCACCGTAACTGCCAATTCTGGTTTAAGGTTCCCAATTACAGAGTCCCATGTTTTTTTCAAGAGAGAATCCATGCTCTTGTCCATAGCATTGGCCAGGGTTCCCATATCCTCAAACACCAAATCGTTATTTCTGGAAACCTGGGAGAAGGCCGCATCCAACTTTGGCGCCTTGTTCCGTGGGGTCCTCTGAAAAGGGGAATCTTCTTTTAAGGGACTGGAGGAAAAAAAAAAAAAAAAAAAAAAAGGGATTTCCTTTCAGGATCCTGCCACTCTCTTAATAGTGTCAATCAGAAGTTCATGTACAGGGAAGACCCTGCTCTTTTGTTCCCCCAGACCCCTGTACATCTGGTGGTGGAGGTTTAAGGGTTTAATGTTGGCCTGAATGCAGAGGGTCGTGTAAATTGCCCCCAATAAGTCCTCGACCTCATCGAGAGACAATTTATATCTCAAAGGTTTCCTGGACTCCTCGTCCTGGTCCTCTTCGTCCGATTCCTTTTGGGAATTAGGGGCAACACACTCCGGAAGAGAGTGTTCCCCTTGGGAAGGGCCTGCCAGCTCAACTGCTGTAGCTGTCAGATCAGGTGGGGCAGGAGCAAGACCCTGGTCTTCTAGCTGGGTTGTAACCTGTGTGGGGACAGGGGACGGGAGGTTGCAGCCTTTCAAATAAGGACTTGAAGGAAGCAAAAGTGGAAGAAAGCTCCTTTACAGAGGCTGCTAAACTAACTTCCTGCTCTGCATCCCTTTCCCTGACCAATGAGTGTATGCAATCACTACACACAACTTTAAGCCAGGACTCATCACCTGATGACGTGAAACTACACGAAACATATGTCGGCGGCAAGATCTGGCTACCCCACACATAGCTGAATACAATGCTCCACTTAGTTCCATCCGGCCCCCCCCCCCAGGTTACTGATCGCATCTATCCCCCGTGCCCCAGCAGAGCGGGTCTCCATACCAGAGCAATAAACAAGCAGTCTTTCCAGTGCCGGGCAGGCACATTCTAAGTAAGAGGCCACTAGGCTGTATTTTTTTCTAATTTGTATTTTTAAATAAATGGTAATACCTATTGGCTATCCACTTGGTTAATTTGTATATTTTAAAACACTGGTAAGTTGCAGTTCAATAGCCGATGTGAGCAGGCACTCACTTTCCAGTTGAGTGTAAATCGTCGATGGTTCAGTATGTTTGTGGCACTGTTTGTGTTGAGATCATCTGAAAGGTCTTGGTTAACTTGTCCACAGCCTGAGGGGCCACTTCATGCCCAATAACTTTTTTTTACTTTCTTTTGTTCCAAGTGCAGTTCAAACATTATTGAACCCATTTCCTAACATGGACTTATAGATGGACTTTGTTTAAATACCTATCAGACTATTGAATCTACTCACAATTGCACATTTCTGCCCGTAATTGGGGAGTATATTCACATATATATTGCGCTGTTCATTTCTATTTGTATTTTATTCACTTATTTTGACCACATTAACCACTTTAGCCCCGGACCATATTGCTGTCCAAAGACCAGAGCACTTTTTGTGATTCGGCACTGCGTCGCTTTAACTGACAATTGCCGCGGTCGTGCGACGTGGCTCCCAAACAAAATTGGCGTCCTTTTTTTCCACAAATAGAGCTTTCTTTTGGTGGTATTTGATCATCTCTGCGGTTTTTTATTTTTTGCGCTATAAACAAAATAGAGCGACTATTTTGAAAAAAAATGCAATATTTTTTACATTTTGCTATAATATAATATCCCCAAAAAAAAGATAAAAAAAACATTTTTTTCCCTCAGTTTAGGCCGATACGTATTCTTCTACATATTTTTCGTAAAAAAAAAATCGCAATTAGCGTTTATTGATTGGTTTTGCGCAAAATTTATAGCGTTTACAAACAAGGGGGTAGTTTTATGGCATTTTTATTAATATTTTTTTTTTTACTAGTAATGGCGGCGATCAGCGTTTTTTTTCGGTACTGCGATATTATGGCGGGAACATCGGACACTTTTGACACATTTTTGGGACCATTGGCATTTTTATAGCGATCAATGCTATAAAAATGCATTGGGATTACTATAAAAATGCCATTGGCAGTGAAGGGGTTAACACTAGGGGGCGGGGAAGGGGTTAAGTGTGTTCCTTATTGTGTTCTTACTGTGGGGGGGGGTGAACTCGCTAGGGGGAATCATTGATCTTCCGTTCATACATTGTATGAATGGAAGATCAGCGTTTCCCCGCTGACAGGAACGAGTGCTGTGTGTTTACACGCACAGCTCTCGTTCCCGCTCTGTAACGAACGAGCGCGAGCGCCCGGCGGCGATCGCGCCCGCCGGGCGCAAGCGGGGACTCGGGGTGCGAGCGGGGGGCGCGCGGGCCGCCGGCCGGCGGCGCGCGCGCCCCCCTAGTGGCCGCGAAAGTCCCGACGTAGAATGACGGGCTCTCGCGCAGGAGAGCCGACCTGCCGCCGTATAACTGCGGCGGCTGGGTCGGCTAGTGGTTAACCCTAGTCACATTACATTAGGGCATATTTGCGGATTAGCGCCCTCTTCCACCATTTTAATATCTCTCTATGGTGGCTGTCCTGAAGACGAGAAAGGAAAAATAGCTTAAGTTGCCGCTCTTCATTGTTAGCTACTGCAACTTGGTAAAGACTATCTGGAACCCCCAGATATTATATGCACTCCATAATGCACCTATCGGGATCCCAATCCATGTGTTTAAAAAGGTGTAACGCATCTACCATGCACCAATATGGAGGAAACAGGTTCCAAGAATAGAAATTTGAAACTTTACAGGAGGCCAAAGATTTGGGTGGGCTGGCAGTACAAACCCATTCTTATATTTTATGGCGGCTCAGTTACAGCACCTGACGGGGTGGCTATACCCGGAGCCCACTGACCATTAGGATGTAGTGAGAACACAGATGTCTGATGATGGCATTGTGGAGTGCATAGAGGCAGGTGAACTAGGCGCTTAACTAAATACCCCACACTCCTACTATACAGGCAAAAATATGGAATAAAGCCAAACACCTGCAATACATGGGGTTATACCGACTGGTCACGCATTTGGAATAACCGTAACTACCCAGAACTAAATAAGCTTAAAAAGGTCTCCAACTGGAGGAGTAGAGTAAACTATAACCCACAATTGTATTGTGGTGGAATACTCAGCGACTTCCAATCCCTGAGCACAGAATTTGACCTGCCCAATACCTTGTTCTTCCAACACTTGCAACTTCGGCACGCTATTGCAGCACAGGCAGCAGTCTCACCTGGGAGCTCGCTAGACTGCGGTGCTCACCCAACTGATTGGGTCATCTAGGAAGGGACAGATTTATTAGAGAATAATAATTATAATATATTTATATATATATATTATATTATATATATATATATATTTATATATATATATATATATATATATATATATATATATACTCTCCCCTTCTTGGGCATGTTTCTAAAGCAATGACTCTGAAGTGTGGAACTGACTGGGGAGTAGACACAGGCCGTACTTTCCGATGAGGAATGGAGCACAATATTAGACAATGTACTAAAAGTGTCACTATGTCCCTCGCAAAATCCACTGTCCCTGCCGTCTGGTTGACATGGTGGTACACTGGTCCATATGCTATGAAAGAGCAAAGACCGCTACACTTTTAGAATGGATCACATCTGAAAACAAACTTTATTAGAGAAACAGCTCACGTGCAAGCTTCAAGGTAGTCCAAGGAAATTTGAGAATATATGGGATCCCTGGTTAAACACCCCTGGATTAGCTCCACTACGTCTGGTCCACAATAGAATCCTCCGGGGTATAAACTCATCAGCAAATGTGCCACAGTAGAGGTCAACACTAAGTGGGAATGGGCAGAGAGTAGAGCAGTCATTTTTGCTTCATTTACATGGCAGACCAGTTATGGGGTCTGCTGGGTAGAGAAAAGGTTCTACGGAGGTTGTTTTGTGCGTTTTATCCGATAGTTAAATTTGTGATCCTGATGTCCACTGCCCCCTGCCGTTTAGGGGACGGTGGTGTCCTGTTCTGCTCAGGGACCGTGGTAGGTGTTGGGGGCGGAGGGGGATAAAACATCATATAGGGGGACACTTTCGGTACGCAAGAGACCCAGGAACTAAGTTATCATACATTTGCTGCTGAATGCAGTTAATTATTGTATGAACAAATGTCATATTAGACTGTTCAGTCATTTGACACCAATACCCAAGTGTTCTCGCCAATACTATTAGACTTGTTTTGTGTAATGTAAAAAAAAAAATTTGTGTTTTCAATAAAATTATCTGATAAAAAAAAAAAAGAAAGGATAGACTATAACCCGTCTAATGTATAAGGATCAATAAACTCCAATACTACCACTAGTCTGTGATATGCAACATATAATACACAAACTGAAAAGACATAAAAATTAAAAAAAATGAAAAAACTTGTCAGGGACAGTGGAAAACCCCTTCTATAGATATTGGCCATACAGAGTAACTTCTAGTGCAATAAGGTGTCCGTTTATGAAGCAGTAAATCATTTTCACTGCTGATAGTTCACCTATGAGTGTCAGTTTATGAAGCAGTGTAGATTGTAGATTGTCACTCCTCCAAAGAGAAGCAAACACTCAAACAATGGAGAACGGCCCCAGATACTGGAATCTCATGAGACTATGAGATCACAGTACCAGAAGTTCACTGTCACTGCCTGGGGCATGAGGAGACCGACATAAAAGGTGGGGTCACATCGCCCGTGACCTCGTCCCATGCCTATATTAATCATTGTGCAAATCGGGAAAAAAAACGTTAAAAAAAAAAAAAAGTTGTGCTACGAGTGAAACAGCCAGCATCAAGAATATGAAAGTATTGCACCCAAATTGGGAAAACCAAAAAAAATGCGGCGCCAATAACGGGTTTGAACACTACTGATAACAAAATATGAGGAATGTAGTGTTATACAGAAAATGTCCAGCAAAGTCTGAGGCGACACAGTGAGAAGGCACCTAAAAAGGTGCTAATGGCACATATGATAAAAAGAATAAGCCATATGCACTTAAACTGGGTATAAACATATACGTGGTCAAAACATGTGATTTAAAATGAATGAAACCAACACCAACAACAAATCTGCCACATATGAAAATATTAAATCGAGTTCTTAGGTGTCCTTTTATGAAAGTGAGATCAGCGACGATCCCGACTCACCTCTGATCTCAGGTCTTACACAGTTTATGAAGCTGAAGGTAATCAGCTGAAAACATGTTCTCCACTGATTATCTCAGCACAGTGAGAATCTGTAACTGACTGCCACAGAAACAGCCAGTTTATGAAGGTGCGATCTAAGCACCTCACTGGCGATCTGTGACAGGATTCTTATTTTCTGATTCACTATCTCAGAGGTGGAGAATCAGAGAGAGAAGCTGGTTGAGTATTGTGGAGGAAGAAGGAAGTCTTTTGACTTCCATGCTTCACACACAAGCAGCCAGTCAGAACACATCTTCCCCACTATTACACCCCCCCCCAAAAATGAGCAGGTTAGAGAAAAATTACCAGTTACATTTACCGGTAGCTGGATTTCTACGAAGTCTTACAGGACGGCACCTTGAGAGATGACTTGCTCCACTGACAGGAAACACAATCAATTAAAAGGTTAAAAAACCCGCCCCTCCCTGTGGTCCTCAGTTTGTGATAAATTATAGACCCACACCAGTGCACAGGAGTAACATAGCACAATAACCCTATACAAACCAATATATCTGAACAAGAGGGAGGGAAGTAGGCCTGCCGTCCTGTTAGACTTCGTTAGAAATCCATCTACCGGTAAGTGTAACTGGTAATTTCTCACTCGTCTTCCAGGACGGCACCTTGAGAGAGAAGCAAGTAACTCAGGCCTATCATAGGGTGGGACCACTTCAAGATCCTCTTGGCGAACCTTGGTTCTGCAGCGAGTTTTTACCTCTACCCTATATGAAGGCATCTCAGCTGGATCATGTAGTGATCTGCAAGTTTCTCCGATGCAGGACCTAGTGGCCACTCAAGATGAAATCATAAAACATGAAGAACGTGAAGGCTAGCCATGTTGCCTGCCTCCCACAACTAACAACCGCGGCTGTTGAGCCTGTAGGTGTTACTTAGAGCCACAAAAAGGGTTTGTCTTCCTACACTGTTCAGGGAATTAAAACTGCAAAAAGGAGGGCCCCTGACCGACAAACGCTTTTTTTTTTTTTGCTCATTTATATTGTTGCAACAGCAAAACTAAAAGGAAAGCCCAGATAAGGGAAACAGATCCACAGAAGCCTGAACCCTGGGTTTTAAGATATGTACATCTAGTTCTGCTGGAAGGGCGAAAAGAAGTCCATGCACTGAGCCATAACTATTCGGTCAGGAATACATCTTTATACTTCATCTCCAGGCCAAAATACTCCTCTGATAGAACTTCCCAAGTTCTTACTAAAGGCGATTCTTTATCACCTTCCTCCAGTGTCCTATAACCTAATGGGCTTCAAACCTAGGAAGGGGTTCCGGCATTCCTGAATGTAAGGAGCTGAGGATTCTTGACATGCGCCATCTGCGGCCACAACGCCTGGCCCTTTCATGGAAAAAAAGGGCCGGAAATACAAAAAAAATAAAAATTAAACATTATTAAAATCACCAAAAAGGTCATATATTGTGGGGAGCAGCACAATAGGTTTAGACAGAAAAAGACACGCATAGACATTCGCCCGAGTGTGGCTAACAAAAACAACATATCAAATATGGGAAGACCCACAATCTGAATTTCAACGTAGACAGACAGTACCACAGTCTGGCTTACAGATGTGTGGCCACTCTATGCAGACCATAACTGCTGTGTGATTCTGAGGTACAACAAGCTAGGTTATAACTGATCCAAATGCAGAAGGGACAGAACTCTTTTTTGTGGTCTTTTACTGATGAACAGCAGAACAAGGTCGTAAATCCAACACAGAAAGACCAACCTACTTTGTTGCATATTTTCTGACGAACCACCAAATATGGTTATAATATCAAGATGAACACAGAAAAGACACCAACACCTCTATTGTGCATCTTCTGCTGTGCCACACAGTAAAACATGGAACACAAGACAATCTGAAGTGCAATCAGATAGAACCAACACTGAGAAAGGACACAAGCAACTTGCAGCATTGTGCTTTTCTGAAGTACAGTAAGGTAAGGCAATATGAAACAGAAGCAACGACAAGCTTAAATGTTTTACAGCTGTGCAGTGACATAAAACCGGACAGTCTTCCCAGCTGTGATCTATCTGGTGTACTGCCAGGTAAGGCAACAACCCCAGGATGTCCAATCCTGGGTGAGGCCTTGCTACACAACAGAAGGGATAGATGAGCTTAGGGCCCCACCCTCGTGCGACTCAACCAGTGACTGCAAAACGCAGACGAAAAGTTATATACTATGGCTACCATAGGCACCATTCGGTGTCTGTGCGACTGCAGGTCGTAGCACTGCCATTCAGTCCCTGCTTCTGGATCCACAGACCTCAAGATTACACAGGTCGCAGGGACAACTTGAAATTTTCAGGATGAACAGGCGGGGGTCATCAACACCATATCTCCCTGGGAGGATTGCAGCCAACAACCCCCTATTGTGTATCCATACAAAGCAGCAGGGTAGAAAAATGAGAACCAACGACACCGATCACTGCTGTGCGCTTCTGAAATGCAGCCAATAAGGCAGTGTATGTAGCCACATACCAATACCGAGCAGAGATGCCACTATCTCAATGTGTCTCCCTGCTGAGTAGAAAAAAACAAGGCGGAAAGAGGATAAGCAACACTCCTGCTGTTGTCCCTTCAGGGACAGACAACCTTCAAATTTTTGTATATGTCCTATGTGTAACAATATAACAACTCAGAATAGAGATAGCACATCCATATTGAAGCGATCGGGAATGCGACTCAATATGCCAAATCGCACGCCTAAAACACTGCCGGAGCTAGTACTGTCTGAATTGGCACCTGGCGGGTCTGTACCGGTTACCAAAGGCAGTATAAGTACTACCCCGATCCAGGTTCAATCTGTATTTCTGCTAATCTCCGCTACTGCCTTTCTAATAAACAACCAATAAGGCAGTAATACAGGACACAAACCCAGACCTCAATCCCGGGTCTGTCTGATGTGTAGCAATATAGCAAATATTAGCAGAGATGCCACAAGACTCAAGGATGTGCATCATGTGGTACAAAAGCCGAAGTACAGACCACCTTCACTGTTTTGTCATTCGATCTGTAGCCAGATAAACAGTACTTTTAGGATATAAAGGACACCAACAAGTTTCAGTGCAGTACTAATGTACAGGAATATACCCTTAAGAGCAGTGATGTAAGACTCGATGTGTATCTTTGCTGAAATAAAAACCCACTCAGCATAGACAAACCATCCCTACTGGGGTCTGCTGGTGTGCAGCCAAGGAGGAGTCATGGTGGGCTGTAGGTACTAACTTCACCACCAGTGAAGGAACAAATCCTAAAATGGGTTGGACACCTTCGATAGCTGTTGTCCTACCTTACCTCCATTCTCTGAGACTGAGCGATGTTATTCAGCTCATACCAGGTGGAGATAATCAGAAAATTAAAGTCTCAATGAGCCCAGCCCTAGAGACCAATTAAGACAGCCTCTAGACAAGGTGGTCACCAATTAAGCCTGTAGGCAACTAGCTACCTGCAGGCCCTAATCAAGCAATGATGTAGCTCTTGTATATGTTTGCACAGAAAATCCTTGAATAAAGGATGTAGGAGGCGATTTAAAGTAGATCGCTTTTAGATCTGCCACAGAGTGGACTGTAGCCTAAACAACAAAGGTTTCTCTTTCCTCCTGCACCATAACAAACCAGTGTAAAGGCGAGTGGGAGGTGATAGCTTACACAAATGAGCTACCCCCCAAAAAGGGGGGGGAACTGTCACAAAGGATCCCTTACTGTGCCACACAGAAGCTTAGTTCCACATTGTTGAAAGTTAACTAGTTCAGCGTTATACATGGCCTGTAGGGAACTCTGAAAAACCAGCAAGACCCCCCCCCTT